>JBAJNP010001201.1:0-66604 GCA_036877545.1 Yasuhikotakia modesta
GTGTTTGACTGATATTATTACAAAACATAAGCCTCAGATGTCAGTTTAAAGTTACATGTTTATTTTCTTTAAATGTTTAAATTAAAGTCTTTACAATAAATCTCTATTGCATTTTCTATTGCAGTTTATTAAAGGCTAACAATAAATAAGCTAAAAACCTGTAGGAAAGTTTCATAGATGATTACATCAAAAATTATTTTTAGCCATTAACATTTTAAGCGCAAACATGAGGCCTTTAAAAGAGAACAGCAGGGCTCTCTTTTCATCCCCTGGGACTGGTTATGATGTTTTTTTCTCTGAAGTCTGCTCTGGACAGTGACCTTTTAAGTAGTAAACCCAGAAGATACCCTGTCCATGGGCCTCCATCCGTGGGCAGGAAATGGTCAGCTTTCCATGACATGGGCCCCTGGAACCTGCGGGTGGGCCTTCAAATAAAACCTGTATGTTCTGGGTCTTTTGGGGCAAGATTGTCTCATTACCCTTGATGGTGAAGACAGGGTTGTCCACCTGGAAGGAGAAGGTTGTGGCCTGCTGAAAGACGTTCTTGAAGGAAATGGAGACACTGGACCCTGCGCTGATGGTGAGGGGACCCTGAGCTTTGGGTGGGGTGCAGGAGCCATACAGAGGGAAGACATACTCCCCTCCAGCCTCTGAGGAGATGGTGAGCAAGCTGTGGATCTCACCCAGCTGGGAAGGTTCAAAATGGACCACCAAAGTGACATCTGTGCCAGCTTGGTTCCCTGCTGCTGTTTTGACAGTCCTGTCCACGATAAAATTTGGGCTGTCCATCTGAATCAAAACAGGGTGTTTAAACAAATGCATTGTAATTCACAGTGAACCGCTTAATTGCAACCATTAACATTCTGTTACTACAGCAATAACCAGTGACAACATTTAAAGCTCCTACCTTACAAATATATTCAGTCTTGACGCGAGAGTAGTTGGTGAATTTGGCTGTGACACTGTGTCTGCTGCCGAGGGGTGCTTTGAAATAAAGGGGCTTTTCAGTGGGGGGCGACAGAGACTTTAACTGAAGCTCATAAAAGAAGTGGCCAAGTTCAGTAGCATACAGCGCCAAACGGGCTGTGGTCTCTCCCACACACAAAGGCTGGTACTCAAACGTCAGTATACCCTAAACAACAAATAAAACAGTTTAAGCAGAATGTTCAAGCTGTTGTTTTCCATACAATAACACAATATTCTCCTTTAGTGTTCCACTAAACATAGATGTACGCTACTGTCCACAAACAGTAAATTACTATTATTTTGTTAAACTTAATGTGTCTATACACAGTACTGCAGCTACTGTATGAATTTTGAGAGGTAGAAAAATCTACCTTAGACTGAGCCGGAACAAAGAACTGCGGAGGGACACTGATATCTGCATTCTGGCACTCTGCAGAAAAGGACACATCCACAGGAAGAGGGTTCTCCACCTCCACGGACCCCGACGTCATCTGCCTCACCCGTGTCATCATTTCTACAGCACTGATCACACCTGGGGGCGTCGCTTTGAAGGTGAGATTGTAGAACAGGTATTCCCCCGTAGCCTCGTTCTTAAACATCACCTTAAATGCAAACCATAGACGTTTTACTTAACCAAAATAGTTTGGAGTAGTCTGGAAAAATGATGGAACATGACAACACTTGCTTTAGCATTGAACTGGCCCTCTCTGTAAGTAAAGAAGGAAAGTTTGTAGCTCTTCTTATCTAGCGGTGGCACATCAATATATTCCAGCCCCTTCAGGGAAACAGCAGCGTCTGAACGATCTGGTTTGATCAGCTCCATCACAGCACGAAACCTGCCCAGCGGGATATAAAGCATAAATTACACATTGAAGTGAAATAAAAATTTAGGCATTGCTATGTATGTACGGTCAACAGAATGTGTCACAATCTTTATAAAGCATTTTCCCAAGGGAATATGTATTTTTGGGATTAATGACTCGATCATCTATGTATATTAAAAGCTTATGTTTATGTGTAATGCATAGTAATTATTACATTGTCAAAAGTTTCTGTGGTTATGTATGACTGAGCATGACAGAAATGTTTGTTTAAAATGCGTTTTTTATAAATGACCATATTTTTGTATTATATTTTAACTTCAATTATTTACAATAAATTTGTATTCTACTGTGTAAAACCTTACAGCTTTTTCCAAACAAGAGACATAATGGCTAATTGCTAAATTGGTGGCTATGGTAAATGGTCGTTTCACACTGTATTATTTTCACAGGTGTGTGTTGTTGTGCAGGAGGTACCGCTGAGGTCTGGGCAGCCAGTTCTGGACAGACAATATCTGCGTGTGCAGTTTTTTGCATTCTATCTCTTCTGTGATGGTGCTTTCAGCTTTAGGTGGCTCAGCTGTGCCGTGCAGCATGTACAATATTCCAGTGCCATCAGGAAAGCAGAAGAACACAGAGCCCTGTTTCAGACACAGCAAAGCACAGGCACATCATTGGCTTCTAGCCTTTTAACAGACTAGAAAGTAAAGGGTGACAGAAAATACTATGGGAGATGAGGGAGCGTGTGTTAGAAATATGACGCAATCCAGACTCAACCGTTACACGCTATGCCACAGCTCTGATGTCTACTACTGTAGGTGCAACTTTAATGATGCTTTTATGGGGCATTTTGGAGCCTCCTATGAGAAAGCCTGACATATTTTTGTTTTTCTGGCTACGTTTTTTTATTTAATACAGCAAGAGGTGGAGGAGAAAAGTCATTATTCACTATTAATGATTCACAAAGTTAAAACTACATCATCCTATCATTAAACTCTGTGGGTGTTTGCCGTACTGTCAGACAAACAGTAGCTCATAAGAAAACATAATGTGACTTTTCGAACCCTGATTTAATTAGTTACCAGCTGTTTTAAAGCCAATGAATGGAGATTTTATTACCTCATGCTTCTCTCCATCTGAAGTCATGACTAAGGGCTTGTATGTGATGTCATAGGTGGTCAGCTGAGGGGGGTCGATGAGGAGAGTGGGCGGTCCGCTCCAGTGCTCTCCCTCTATGACACACTTCAGAGTCCAGCGTTGGCTAATGCGATTGGACAGAGTCAGAGACTGAGTACACTGACTGCGCACCTGACATGCAAAATTCACCACCTGTGCACACGGGTATAAAATGACAGCGCGATTTATACTGCATGCAATGAATTCTGTCTGATGTCTGATGAATAGACTTTAACCTTTTACTGTTCCGTCAGTATCGCTTACCTCTGTTGCAACAGGACGGGCAATGCATGAGCCAGTCAGAGTAAGTTTTAAGGGTTTCCCCCCCTCTATAGCGCAGCTGAGGTCATCGTAGCGCAGATCGTGACATAACTCTGTGGGGGCAAAGGTCACTTCCAGAGGTACTTCCATTCCTGGGGTAATATAGCCCTCAGCAGGGGCAATCATGAAATCTGGAGCAAAACTCTTTACATCCCATTTAAATCTGATGAGAACCCAGAAAAACACAGACTGAATGAAGACATTCGGTTGTCATTTACTATAACAGTTTGCATCTTACTGTACTATACTGTACTGTACTATACTATACTATACTATACTGTACCCACTGTGCTGTACTGTACTATAAAATACTGTACTGTACTATACTATACTGCACTTCACTGTACTGTACTGTACTGCACTGTATTGTACTTAAACACATACTGTGTTAACATGTGGACATGTACCTTGCACCGATGTCCCCAGTGTTCTGCATGACAATCCGCCGGGTGGCCTGGCAGCGCTGGACCACAGCTCCAAACTGCAGGCAGTCTGTGTCCAGACTGACCTCCACTCCCTGACAGCAACCCTTCATGACCAGCAGGGGGCGCACAGCACCCAGACACTCCAGCTGCAGTTCCTCCGTGAATGAAGACATGCGCTGCTCAGGCCCAAAGAGAAGCTCCATCACACAGCGCCCCCCCCCACCCTTCAATGTTACCTGCCCCTCTGGACGCACTGACAGGACCTAAAAATACACAATGACAGTATTACTCTGATGCACTCTATGGAATATATGTGTGCTTTTTGTGCATATGTGTGCATGTGTGTTACCCTAGAGTCCCGGAGAAAATAGTCAGAGTTTGTGCGAACAAGACTAAAAGTCAAGGAACAGTGGCTGTTGTTCACCAGAGGGACCAATTTGCGACTCCGCTGGCCAGTCTGTAGGGCTCCAAAATGTACTACCTTATGCGCCGGGTCCTCTAAGTTAATCTGAGACAAGAAAAACACACTGTATGACACCTCCAGTTACTGTATATGATGATGAAGAAATGTAGCTTGATATGAAAATCAAATCTTCTTGGCACCTTTATCTCAGCACCCTGTCCAAGGATCTCCACTATTTGCTTGGCACAGTTATTCATCTCAAAAACCACCTTCTCGTGGTACCGAACCGCTTTGCGTGGGTAGAATGAGAAAAGCACCTCCACAGAACCGCCAGGAGGAAGAACCTGAGGGGTGAAACTGACCTCCAGGAAGGGTGTGTCGGAGAACAAGCAGTCTAGACTAAACACATGCAATCATAATATAATCAATACTTTGCTGTACACAGTCTAAAACTTGAAGATTATGATGGTACACAAAGCAGTTGTGTGTACCTGATTTCTTTGTTGCTTCTGTTGCTAATCATCAGAGTGTGTGTAGCAGGCTCCATCCCAAAGCAATGTATGAAATGCACTCCAAAGTTGTACTTAAGGAAAGAAAATTCCAGATCAGGAGCCAGAGCAGAGCCCGATAGGTAACAGCGGAATGTCTGACCATTCTTTACCTACAAATAGAGATAGATAGGTAGGTAGATATGCATGCAGTTAAAAGGAGAAAAAGAATCATTAAAGGTAGGTCAGGGAGTTTTGGAGGGGCTAACAATAGCAAGCTAACTAAGGTTAGCTAAGCTAAGGTCCCACCCTTAAGAGTGGGTAAAAATATTGTAAAAATGTTAATATATTTTAATCACTTAATAATTGCTATTATGATGTAAAGACAGGTGAAAAATTACCTACCTTGCATTTAAAAAAGAATTAAATGGTAACATGTCACAAAACAAAAATTATTTTATACAAGACGGGTCAAGAAATATAAGCAATGGTAAACAGGTTTCTACGGTACCTTAATGGAAAAGGTCAGATCTCTGAGCACACATTTCCTCCCAGGACAGAAGGTCATGTTGCAGAACCTCTGTCCTCCTGCAGGTACTGTGTCCATTTTCGGTTCCACCTGCAGGTGGGGCTGCAGCGCTGCAGGCCCAGAAAGATCATACTCAACATCTAATGTGAACTTCCCCGGATTAGACACCATAAAGTTACATGTGGATTTATCACTTAGCTCCACCTGTTCAGAAAACAGATAAGAAGTTTTAGAAAGTTTGTGTAACATGTTGCACTGGAAAAGACTCACAGAACATACAGACGTTTACTTATCAAAATAGGGAAATTCCATTGACTACTTTTAAGCTTATTTTTCACTTTATTTTTCAACTTTATCTTTTACAAATGAAAACGTCCTCAGGAGGTTTAGCTCAGATTTGTCAGGTGTTGCTGATATTTTGGGTATCAAATTCGTTTCAATTATATAGTTAAGTAAACCCCCACACACTAATTCATAACCGATGCCTGATTTTACATAAATATATACCTGCTTGAAGTCCACCATGTGAATGTGGTTTGGCGAGAGCTCTTTGATGGATCCCTCTGGACTCTCGTATTGTACACGGGCGTTAATGCTGTAACACTCTCCCTTCACATTCAAGGTCAGAGGTTGGAGTTTCTTCTGCACTGTCACTACCAAATTAAAAGCCACATCTCCCTCACGGGTGGGAGTGAAGCGTACAACCAATGGGATCCTATCAGAGGCATCAGAAGAACACCAGATGTTCTCAGAAAACATCCCTGTTATCAAACATGTTCTTTGCCACAACTGTTTGCCAGTTCCTCATAAAATTTACTGATATTACTGTTGAAGATATTAGATATTACTGTTGAAGCCACTGATTTTTGACTTTTTTGATCTATAATTTTGGATTCAACGTACACAACTGTTTGCCAGTTCCTCATAAAATTGACTGATATTACTGTTGAAGATATTAGATATTACTGTTGAAGCCACTGATTTTTGACTTTTTTGATCTATAATTTTGGATTCAACGTACTTATTTTTGGGAGGAATTGTTCCCTCCATAGGTTCTAGCAGTAACCTGTGCTGGAATCCCTCAGAGTGACAGGAAGCTTCTTGGACGATGAAACAGAATGGCTGATCTTCAGCATTCACTAAAAACACTGTCTGATGAGCTTCAAAACCTGCACACAAAGGCAAATGAACACACCTGCTAAACATCTATGGCATATGTTGTGTTTTATGTTGCATTTTATGTTGTAGAATGAGGGACTCCAGCATGAGATACTTATTCTCTTAAAGGTGATGTGTGTCATTTTTAAATAATAAAATATGAAAAAAAAATCTTAAAGGATAGTTCCAAACCTATGTGACTTTTTTTTCTGGGAAACACAAAAGAAGATACATTGAGAAATGTCTCAATGGTTTTGCGTCCACACAATGGAAGTAAACAGGTGCCATTGTTTGGTTACCAACATACTTCAAAATACCTTGTAGTGAAAAGTATAGGTTATAGGTTTGGTATGACATAAGGGTGAGTAAATAATTAAACACTTTGGGTGAACTTTCCCTTTATAATGACAGGATTTAGCATGTTATTTGAACCTCACCAACAAGCAAGCTGCCCAGATTGAGGTGAGCTCGATCTATATAGACTTCAGGCTCACTGGCAGTCCCCACCAGCAGGAAGGGCAAAGACAGCTTGTGTTCAGGGATTGAGAAGGTCCAGTAGGATTCCACTAAGTCCAGGTCCAAAGCCTGGTACTCAAATGAGACCTGACAACATCCATCAAGTTTGATATCAGAGCCACACTGGTGAACATCACAACATAATTGTTAGACTCTTAATATAAACACCTTCACTTGCTTTCCTGGCTGAATGGAGCTGTGTGGTGTTAGGCAGACGAAAGGAGGATTGTCCGAGTCCTCACATCTCCAGATGAAGGAATATGGCTTGTTTGTCGGATTAACAATACTAAATTCCCTACAAGAGACAACAATTGTACATTATAATAATAATGCATTTTAATCCCATATAATAATGTCAACCCTTTAAGATCTTTTATGTAGCATCAACACAAATGCTTCATGAAATCTATGAGAATAAACGTTGTTTCGCACCTGCGGACAGATGTGCCAACACCCACTGATGTGAATTCTATAACTCTGGTATTGGGGTCCACAATAAGGCGACTGTGGAGCTCTGGATTACGTCTGTTTGCGGTGAGGTAATCTGAGTCCTTAAGGTGGAAATGACAGTATGGCAGCAAACTGCGACCACTTACGGGGATTACTGGACTCTGTTCCTCCTTTAGATTGGGGATACTGCAATGAAAAATACATCTGATGTCAATGCACCATTTATGAAACGGAGTACTAAAGTTTTATAATTAAGCAGGAAGTCTGGTCATAATCAGTCAATTTCACCCTCCAATGTTATTCTAAATTAAGAGTGTTACTGAGAGAACATATTATATATTCTGTTCTATAATATAACAATATGAACTTTGCTTATGATTTATGGCTGTCGAAACAGCACAAAACTTGCCTCATCCACAAAAACATTCTCCTGCAAATAATGTGTGCAACAAATCTAATCATGCATTGTTTTTGCAAATATAGAAACACATCTGAGATCTGACAAACAAATTATCCATATTATGGTGGGGGCATAATATTGTAATATATGTGGCTACATATTTGAGGACTGTTTGGATGTCTGACCTGCAGATCAAACTGGCCTCAAACTCGGCCACTTCCAAAGGGGAGAACCGGATGTGGAAGGTTTGACTGGCTCCTGGAATGATAAACCCTACAGCAGGTTCAACGCTGAAGGGAGGAAGCTGTGGGTCTCCTAGCAACATGGAGGACACACTCTGCAGAGAGCTTGAGGGTCTCACTGGTGTCCTCCTGCCCTCAGACAGACGTGAGGTTCTGCCTGATGAAACATCAACACACGCACAAACCTAAACAAACTACTTTTGTCACAATTATGAATTTCAAACACCATTTAATTCTATTTGCCTCAGGCATCTATACTATAACATTTTTAAGGCTAATGGTTCACCTCCATCTACAAGGCATGCAGTCTTTCCATACGTTTCCATTAGAATCTTCCAAGAATACTCCAGATTCACACTGCCTTTGTTCTCCATTTGAAGCCTGGAGATATCACACATAACATTCAGCTAATTCAATATTCATCAAAACTCAATTTCTGAACCATTATAATTCAGATATTGAAGGAAATTCTACTGTAGTCTGAATGCACTTATAAACTTACTTAAAGACTCTGGTTTGGTAGAGCATTGTGTCTTTGAAGGGGATGGGTCCAGTATCACATTGGTAAACGGTATAATCACATGTTGCAGTGATTGTCAGCTCCACCTCTCTTGAGGACTCCTCCACCACTGAGTGAAGCGGCTCTGGGTCTGTCACTACAACCTGATCACAGAACAATGACTAGTTTTCAAACATTACTTTGCTACTACTAAGTCCACATCATTTATCTGAATTTCATCCAATTTATCATCATTTATCTGAGTGTAGGTGCAGTTGATATGCAATTGATGTAAATTTAATTTAAATTCATTAGATAAACAGGTTCCTGAGACAAGGCCAAACAAAGCAATAAATTAGTGTTAAACAAAACAATTTATACATACAAAAGCATTTTAAAAGCATTTTAAATGCTAATAAAAAATAGCAATTAATGATGACGACATGTTTTCATGCAAACCAAAAGATACATTTGTAAACTACAGGATTTATATTTAGGTACTTTAGTTGCTACTGGCATCTCTATTATTACTGGCATCTATCATCTCTATTAAACTAACCTTCTGTTTGGCAGGCCGCTGTGAGGACTTGTTCTCTACATCTACCCATTTAACAGTCCGGTGACAATCATCCCAGTCTGGGACCTGGTCTACAGGCTGTTGAAAGGTAATGCAGCAGAGTTTACAGGTAATTGTTTGTGCGTTCAGTACAATGGGCTGCTCTGAGCAGAAGGTCACAGTCACAGCTTTGGAGCACCCGGCATGCAGGTGCCCGGTTTGTGGGGAAAAGCTCAGCTGCGGCCCACCGGGAGGCCATTCAAAGCGCAGCACTTTGGAGTTGCTTGGGTTTGTCATGGTAAAGGTTTCTTGATAAGTGCGGCCCACATGACAGTCTCCAAAGTTCAGATGGTCGGACATAACTGAATAAAGACAGGATAAAGCAATAATGACAATCACATAATACTGCTTGGGAATTGAATGTATAGATTCATACATGCATGATACTAGCTCTGATGCTTTTTTTAGTTATGGTTTTAATTACTTCTTTTAAAGCACATTTATACACTCTTAAATTTACAGTCTAATTGTTTTATATTGTTTTATATTATACTTATTATAAAACTTATTATAAAGAAATTAGTATCTAGAACGTGGCACCTAAAACATACATGCAGTGAAAACATCTAATTGTTCTCTAACTTACTTTCAGTGCTCTCCTGCTGAACTTTGCCACCAAAGTTGTCCAGGATGATGATGTCATGGTAACCCTCACCCACCAGTTGCACCACCGTCTGGTCATACTGGTTGTCTTGCACCATTAACTTCATGCTGGCCTCAAACCTCTGAGCCACCTTTGGATGAAATGCAACCTGGAATTCTGCTTGTTGTCCGGTCATGAGGGTCAGAGAAGCTACATGAGCTAATTGTGGTTCTGGAGGGTGAAAGACAAACAATGTACTTCAAAATATACTTGAGTGTTAAACACAGAATCCATATGTATAGTATATACATACATTTTCACATTCCTGTGAGCCTATGAAACAGGTAAAGCTTTATTTACGCATCACAATGTCACATGACTACTTGTGAATGTGAAGTTTTGTATTTAGTTCTATTCACATGAGATCAGATTGTCCAAAATGGATGCTAACACTCAGTGTAATCAGGGCCTTTATTGTTTGTTCTGACAGCTTTACCTTTTCCAGGATCACCCTCTATGTGTGAGGAGGCGAGTCTGCATACAGTGCCAGCAGCAGCTTTCAGAGTGAAAACATCCTGGTGATATTGTAGAATAATGCTCACCTGCAAACATCAGGGGATCGCTGTTAGTCCAATGAATATTAAAGCCAAGGAAAGTGAAATTTAGCCTGATCTTACCTGTGCAGGAACATTTCCATTGTTCTTGATCACTAATGGAAGAGTCTGACCTCGGCCCACCAATAAGCGCTTAAACTGAAGCACTGGCTGACCTCGATCAGTCCTCTGAACAGGTCTCAGAACAGTGACGCAGGGCAAGTTGCCTTCACCCATTACATCAAACACCAGAGCTTTGGGCCTGTTCCCAGAGGCTTGACTGCAAAAGAAGTTAAATAAACCATAAACAATCCACTTAAACACCTACAGAGTTTAAAGAACCACTAAAAGCAACTACCTTGTGGTCCCTTTGAGGGCTGCCTCAAACACTGCGTGATAAGTCTGCATAGTCCCGGGGGAAAAGGCGATTGTGGCGAATGCATGGGAGTGGCTGGCGATACACATCTTTGTAGGCGTCACCTCGAAAACCTCTGCACTGTGGGCTGTTGTCTACAATGACAAAAAAAGACTGACACACTCAACAGATACATCAATATGTAGCTTATTAATAGCTTTTATTGTTTAAAACATAAGGTATCACATACCTTAACTGATCTGATCAACAAGTTTAATTCACAGGCAACTTTTCCCGGATTGGTCAAACGGATCTGGGCCTTGGCTGATCGACCCACTAGTACATTGTTAAAGAGAAACTTGTTCTCGTCTTGCACATAGACACCTGTACTGTCCCGGTACTGCTCACACTGAAGCATGCTACTGTTCTTACAGATACGGTGTTCCTCAAAGATAGATGCAATGTCTGTACTGGCTATTCCTGAAGAGTACAGTGACAGTGAGAATCATGACTCTAGCAAACTAAAGAACCCCTCCACAAAACATTTATCTTAAAATTCCTTCAAAGAAAGCAAGTGAACCAATCAATGCAATTAGATATTCAGACAACAAGTGTAAACTTCACAAAACTTTACACTTCTGTATTTGCAGTAACAAACCTGGCATGCAAACTTCTGCCACCAGTCTGTACGGAATGCCGTCGGGATTGTCAGAAGGATCTCTGTCAGAGATGTCTATAGCCAGATTTTCCACCCAGCTACCCACATGTTCTGCCTTGCAGTCCACAATTACTTGCTGTTGGGCTCCAGGTGCCAAAACACCAACACGTGGCGACAATGAGAAAACACCTAATGTTTGCGTCTATAGGAATGACAACGTACACACTAGATATAATCACATCTGTGTCGATGAGTATAAAGTTTTTTATACACAATTGAGAACTACACAGTTAATAAAGAGATATTGCTTTTTACCTGTGTGGATGTGCCAGTCTCGTTCTGTAAAGTGTGTCTTAATTCATTGGCACTGGATGGCTTAATCTCAGAACTGTCTTTTGATGCCTTCTTACTCCCCAACCTAACAAAAATCGCAACATTTTACTTTGTAGGTACTCTGTGTATTTTATGCACTTTAATACTTTGTGAGTATTTATGAGTTTAATAAATTAAAAACATCAGCCATACCCTCTCCTCTGTGCCGCAACTGAGGGATTTTTGCACACAATGTTAAATCGGATCTCAAAGTAGCCATTATTTTCAAGAGTAAGGATCTGTCTCTTGCGAAAGCCAAACACCAATGGGCCAAAATTGATATTGTTAGAGGGAGTGATGGTGTATTTAGAGAAGAGTGATTGGATTGACACTTTGATTGGTATAGTGTTTATGGTCTCACCACCTTCCAAATTGGGTTCAATAACCTGAAGCAAATGCAATATAACACATTAGTTTCACACCCAATGATAGCAGAGCTTTAATAAAAGAAGATAAGATAAGAGATAAGAGGTCCCATTCAATAACAGTGCATACGGCTTGATCAATGGCTGTTGAGTGGCAAGTTCTTAAATGGAAATGTATTGGCCGTGCAACATTTTAATTATTATGTGTAAACACTCCTGTCTGTATTTACAATAATAGGGGTTTGGTTCTGTTTGGTTTAGAACAAAGTTAGCAATATATTTGTGAATCTAGTGAACCTGTTGCATACATAAAAAAGACAATTTGTGTTTGGTTATTGGTGAATGGGACCCAAAGGAACGTGAAGTAGGTGGATCTAAGGACCTGGCAGCAAAGAATCGGGTTATCTCTGATGGACAGCTCATTGTTGTGCTGAAAAACAATCTGAATACTAGTAGGCCTATTGTTTGGGCGTAGGCAGCCATTTTGAGGGGTGATGGAGAACACAGAGTTCAGGTCTGGCATTCCTTGTTCTGTGGGCTGCAATACAAACCTGTGTATAGAAAGACATATTTCAAGTTAACCTCATCAGAATTACTAAATCATTACAACCAACAAAGTCTTTTAACATAGAACATGCTTAAATACACTCTTTAATTACTCACTTAAAGGCTATGTCATATTTGCCTTTATTTTCCAACTTAATAGTCCTTTTCACTTCTTCAGATACCTTAATGGTTCCAAAATCTAATGAACCATCAGAACCTGCAGCAAATACAACCTCAAATGAACAAACATGCGATGGGTTATGGTGAGATGCACCGATGAGCTGCTATCAGTCACAAACCTTCAGGAAGGCTTATGTCCAGGGCAATATCATAGGCCTCTGCAAGAATCTGAATGCTCTCTGAATGCTGAACAATGCCAAGAATGTTCTCCACATCTGACACCTTTAAACACATACCCAATACATTCAGACACATGCACACATACTAGAACCTTAAAAGATTAAAAGTAA
This sequence comes from Yasuhikotakia modesta, assembly GCA_036877545.1. NCBI lineage: Eukaryota > Metazoa > Chordata > Actinopteri > Cypriniformes > Botiidae > Yasuhikotakia > Yasuhikotakia modesta. The sequence continues at coordinate 12,953 of JBAJNP010001201.1, forward strand.
AATATGTGACAAAATACTTGCCTGATTATATTCATTATGATGAATGAATGCACCGTCATAACCTGACTAGTTTTAAATTTGTTACATTTATGTACATTTACATGATATACAGTATGATGCTTTTGATGATTTTATACAAACCATAATTTTTCACATATATACAATATATAAACAATACATTGTGTGACTTCATACATTCGGTAGAAAAACTAGGAACTTTCTGCTCTAAGGTTACAGTTGAGCTACAGAAAAGCTGTTTATGTATTTTGCAGTACCTCTAAACAAATGGCTCTCTTTACTTTGATGGGGACCTTGGCTATGAAATTCATGTGCACGCAGAACTCTGACAGAGGCATTATAATTCCCTGGTTCTGTGACACAGTGAATTCGTCCCCGAGCATCTCCAGACCCCGCAGCTTCCAGGCAGCTGGAAGAAGGGTGTTATTGCTCAGACGCAAGCTCCGAGTTTCTTTTCTGTGGGAAAATAAACAAACCAGGTTCTTTTACCATCTGTATTTCAATGTACTGATACTGACTATGTCTGTTTAAAAGTGACAACTAGCATATGTTTATAGCACTGGTCGAACAGAATTACTTTTCTATATTAATAGCTTTAATTTTCAAATAAAGAAAATTAAAAGTAAAGAAATCTCTTTAAGTATAGAAAGTCTTTAAAGTCTATGGCAGTTTTTATTAAATTTGTGTCAATTGTCTGGACAGCACCAAAAAACCCACTGACATATTCTGACTCTCCCTATTGATTTCATTTTCTTTTAAAATCAGACGGGATTTATCTGAACCACCAACCGGCTGATTTTATTCAGAAAGTTGGGCAAAAGGTCTAACTCCATAATGAAGGCAAGGGAAAGTGAAAGAGTTGTGCGAAAAGCAATATACAGCAATCACAGACTTTCTTATCCGGATGGAATAAGAGTTCTCAGAGGACCCCCAAGTTAACTAAAAACCTGTGGGTAATTTACTCTCAAAGTTAAGTAAAAAAACCACACGTGTATCTAACCTCAGAAAACTAGTTTCTTAGGAAAAAGTAATCTGGACTGATTACAGCTAATGTCTTCTACAATAACCATGAGGTAAGTTAACCATCAAATCCATTTAACTATTAAAGTGTTACTGTGTTCCAACATTCATATTCCTAGCCAAGGTCATGTGATTAAATGTACAGTAGCAGACCTGTAGGGCGGAACCTTGTCAAACTGGAGCAGTTTGCAGTCCAGCTCCACTTCAGGTCTGACTCCTGTGCAGGAAAGACTGAAGACAGCGGTCTCTGGATTCCCCTCGATGCAGCACACCAAACAGTCCTCTATTTGTTTGGGAATGTTGGGATACGCCCACACTGTCAGTACCTGTCAGCAGAATATTTAACATGAATACCAGTTTAAAAGCTTTTCCTGGTGTTCCACTTAAAATTATGTTGACGCTCAAGCGAAAACGAGAACAGACTGAGGATAAACCTTGGTTAACACTCAGAAGCCTATTAGTAAAAAAATACAGTTCATTAATTATTAATACAAACGTAACACAGAATGGGAAATTGCTTACCTTTTTGTCATTGGGTTTAAGGGTCATATTTGAGGGGTCAAGGAAGTAAGTGGCAGCTTTAGTGTCATGCTTAAAGCGAAAATGGATCTTTGCCTCCATTAATGAGTTGTTGTGAATGACAAACTTCTCCATGTTCTCAGGAAACTTTCCCTCTTTAAACCTAAGTTAGAAAACATCATTTAATACTTATATAGCATACATAAATGTATATATATAGTGCACACACATACATACATACACACAGGGTTAATATATTTAATTTGTGGTTTTGGTGGCACCTGTCTCTGGTCTTCCCACACAACAGGGGGCCAAACTCATAGACATCAGACTGGATAATGTAGGTCTTCTGTAGTCCAGTCTCAGCATGCAGGGTCTTTTGGCAGTGTGCAAACACCACCCTATTCCATAAAATCATACGCAATAATTAGTGCTGTCAGAAGTTTAGGATATTGACATTTCTCCAGCTGAAATGTCACATACTTGGGGTCTGTGTTAATAGATGGGCAAGCACAGATTCCTCTGCAGTTCAGCTGATAGCTTCTCCTGGTCCCCATTACCTCAAAGCTGAAAGTCTGATCGAATTTTCCAAGAAAAGCAGAACGAAATCTGACCCTGAAGGTAACTTCTCCATTTGGTGGTACAATCCAGCGGAAATGAGTGAGCCTGTAAAAATGACAGGTTTCTCAAAGACTCTTTGTGAAATGGTTGTATTCAATTATGCAAAATGTAGTTTTGAAAGGCTTCTATTTTGGTTTCCTCTCCAAAACAGCTGCGTGATCCCAGCATGATTTAAGGACGTTACAAACAGCATCTGGCGTGACTCAGGAGAAATCTGACCTTTTGTACAAATTAGTTTACATATTCATTGTCTGAACTGAACACAGTTTTGACTTTGCCAGAGATTTGGGTCTTGCAGGACCCTGCAGTATAATTGCTTTGTGTCACATTGTGAGGGACCTTCTGTACCTGTGGTTGGTTTCCGGATGGGCTTCCTCAGAAGAAATACTCTGGCCTGTAGAAGTACTTGTCACGCCCTCCTGCTGAAACCAGGCAGATTGTGTTTATTTATAAACTCATTGACATTTACCATGTTCTTTTAAATGTGACAAGAACCACAACTGCAAAGCCTTTTTCATTAACACTGGCTTTTTATAGAGACTTCAGGTACCTTAACGGCTGCAACTGAGCCCTTAGTCTCTGATCCCAGATCTGCTTCCTTCTTCTCCTCAGCCAGGTCTTCACGAGACACGGGCATCAAAAAAGTGAAACAGCTGCTAGAGGGTTGAACACTGGGCAAAGATCTCTTCTTAGGGTACTGGACTACAGAGAATATTATAGGTGGAGAAATGGGTGGGCCGCTGGGTCCGATCCCTAACCCATCCAAGATCTGCAAGATATTTGTAAGGGCACACCAGATATTCACCAAATGGAAATTATGCAAAGTTTATACAAAAACAAATAGTCAGGTATAAAGATGAAAGTACTTTACCTCCTCAAGGGGGGGCAGTTTCATGCTACTGATGATCTCAAATCCACTCATGTGCTCATTGGGTTTGACAGACAGCCAGATGTAGGGGATGGGATCTGAGACCACCATCTTATCTGAGCCCTGTGCACCATCAGCCGTCACAAGGGCCTGGTTAGGAGCTGGAGACTTCATATCTGCAGTGTCTACCTTCATCTTCTCTTTCTCTACTTTCTCCTTCTCTCGTTCCCTCTTGCCCTTCTTCACACTAGGTGCAGGGCATTCTGTGGTCTCCTCAGTCTCTTTGGTTTCAGAGAGGACAGGCTGCAATAAGAGACCTTGTGTTCGGTCCCAGAACTGAAGAACTTGTTGGAGTTGGGGCTGGCTGTGTTCGTAAAGCTGGAAACGGGCTTGTAGCTGTTTGTCACTCTCACTGAACTGAACAATAAAACACAGTATAAGTTAGCTGTACCACCTATCAAGGTATGGTAACACAAATGTACCTCACAAAGTTTAATGTAAAGATAATGTGTGCTATCTATGCCCTATTAATAACTGCCCGGGGGCAGTTGTGGTTTACTGGTTAAGGAGTCGGGCTTGTAATCAGTAGGTTGCTGGTTCAATTCCAGCACCGGCAGATAGCAACTGAAGTGCCCTTGAGCAAGGCACCTAACCCCTGATTGCTCCCCGGGCGCTGCAGGGATAGCTACCCACTGCTCCGGGTGTGTGTGTGTTCACGACTTGCAGTGTGTGTTCACTCCTCACATGGATGGGTTAAATGCAGAGGTCACATTTCGGTTATGGGCAACCGTAACTGACAAACACGTCACTTTCACTTTCACTATTAGTGGAACAAGACCGAATTGTAACTGAAGGCACATGTCTAGACAGATTTAATATTGTAAAACATTCAACTTTAATATGTAGTGAAACCACTTCAAGTGTGAACAGGATGTGATATTTGAACTAACCAGCTCTTGTTCTAGATCCTCCACAAGTGGCGGAGGTTCTGGTTCCGTTTCTCTGTCTTCACTAGGTGTCTCATCTTCATCTCTTAAGTTCTCAAGCTCATGTTGTCTCCGTTTTTCCTGCTCCTTGTCAAATCTTTCCTGTTCCCTAAATTAATGCACTATATCAATAAATCACTATGTGAAATATGACTGGTTAGAAAAACACTTACTACATAAAATATGTTTTAAATTCCAACTCAGAATTGTTCTATTGGGTAAGAACATCAACATTTAAAAAAACCTTGAAAGTATTGTTATAAAAGCAGTTTATCGTAATCAGTAATTATTACATAAGGTAAAAGACCTGCACTTGAAGACACTGTAGCTGTTAAAGAGGTTGATGACATAAATATGTCTGCGGTTGTTGAGGGCTTTCAGAATGATCTGGAGCGTGTTGCTGAGAGAGCGACAATACAGCGTCTCCAACCCGTCAATCACAACACCACGGTTACAGTCACTGAGCTATGCAAGGCAAACAAGACAAAAAAACAATATATGAATGACACAAAGAAAATAAATCAGTATATTATATGTTGACACAAACATGTGAACAGTAGCCTCTCTCACCTGCAGTCTGTCAGATAGGATTTCTACCAGTAGATCTTCAGGCAGGAGGCCATTACTCAGCTCTCCAGCTTCCTGACTGGTACTCATGCTTAGATGCCTGTGTATCTGTCCAGACACACACACACACAGACACATAGACAAATACACACACACATACAAAGTGTAAATAGGCAAGCAAGACAGATAAATGATAAATTTACTAGGCAAGACAATAATACTTGTTTTGGATGAATTAAGTTCAATCAGGTGCATCTACAGTAACTGTATCCCCAAAGCTGGAATCAATTATGTCAGATTAATTCCCAACCCATTCCCAAGACAATTATTTCATGTGACTCCAAGTTTAGATATGTTTGCTGGAAAATATGACAAAAATACACATGAAAAATTGGCTCACAGAAAAGAGAGCCATACCACAGAAGGAGCCGCCGCGACGGAACTGCTGTTCTTCTGTGAGGGTCCTGTGATGGTGGTTTTGTTTCGCGTTGAGGCAGATGATGGGGCAACTTTAGGGTCACTGATCTGGCTGCCCTCTGCTGTGTGTTTGGCTACCGCCTCAACGCTGAGAACGGCAGGACCAGGAGCAGGTGTGGCCATCATATCTGCTGTGTTCTCCTCCACCTCCCTCTGGGTGAGCTCCACAGCAGCCAGAGCACACAGTTCTCTTGCCCTCAGGCCTGCTGAGGTGTTTCCAGATGAAACTGCCTCCTGCACCACCTCATCCACACTGAGACACGCTGCCCCATACTGCTTAGCCAGAGCAACTGCTGTCATCGATTTACCTGCACAGTGCAAACAGATGTTTACATTCACCTTACTGTATCTGGGCAAGAACCTACGGTATTATACTGTACTTCTGTTTCTAAATTTACAAAATTAGACACATACAAATATTATATGTCAAAACAGGTCATTAGGTCTTTACACACAATCCACAAAACAATCTACATTTAAGCAACTGTTCATCTAGAAATTAGGTTCATGAACTACGCTGCCAAAAGACCTTAAGCAAAAGACCTTAACTCTCCAGAGTGTGAAACTGAGAAAAATGATAAAATGGCTTCACATTTATCAACATCACATGACAATGATAGATCAAGTTTTTGTCAGAACATTTTTCTGTATTTGTCAGGACATTGAGATAACTTTAAAGTCATTTTTCTCAGTTTCACACTCTGGTGAGTTAAGGTCTTTTGCTTAAGGTCTTTTATTCATGCATTTGGCAGATGCTTTTTTCAAAGCAATTGACAGTACATTTAAGTTAAGTACATTATTGTTCTATAAGTACATTTAAGTGCTTCCTGAGAATCAAACCCACAACTTCTGAACTACAGGAAAATGTTATCTTATACACTACATTATACTTTAAGGTTTTTTGTTAATGCCTTCATGAAAATCAATATACATGTAAATAAATAATTACACAATGTTGTTTTTGTGTGGGTTACTATAAGACCATACCTGATAAAGGAGCTCCATAGACAATAATGGCAATGCCCCTGCGATTCTGGGCAGCCTTTCCCTCTGGTGACAGATCAATGCCCATGTGACGGGCTATGGCTCTAGATACAGGGTCATATTCCAGATCTCCCACCGCAGCTCCCTCATCTTTATTCAGACCTGAAAGGTCAAACATTAAGCTATAATACTAACTGAATCACTAATCTGTGATGAAAACTAAGAGTTTTAGAACACACTGTATCTGGTTGTAATTGGCTGAACCATACCTTTAGTATAGGGTGTTTTCTCTCTCTCAGAGGGTGAAGCTGTCTTCCCTGTGTCTTTTTCTGGAAAACCCTCTCCAGATTCTTAAAAAATGAGGTGAGAGCCACTTATTATTAGATTCACATAAAACTCTGCCATAAAGCTTGATGAACAATTTGTGGCATTTCTCAATAAATGTTTAAAAGTCTGTTGCTAACAAATAACAGAATCAAAGCAAACTGTTTAAATCTTTGAAAAGCCATTGTTTAATACAAACATAAAAGAAAGATTTACTATTTTAGCTTTTCAGCACATAACCAGAATAAATCTGACTGATGTTTGACAGATTTAACCAACTCATGCACCGTCATCTAAAAATGTGCCTTTGATGTTGTACAAGATCAGTTCTATCATACAGGCCCTTTGTGCTGCTGTGTATGGTACCCTGCTTGGGTTCCTGTGAGCAGTGCTCCTTGTAATAATCCAGAAGTTCCTGGGGCAACTTCTCTCCAGGATCTCGAGGAGGTAAAAGTAACATATTCTGAGCATCATATCCTTTCACCATCCGCAGCATCTGAGGAGAAGAACAGAAAGAAGACTGTAGCTTCTACAATGCAGATAATCTGGGCATTGTTTCATGCTACGTTTACAACACCTAAAGACCATTGTTGAGTGTTTTTGACCTCTTTAAAGGTAGTTGTACACAGTGAATTGATTCCAATAGAGAATTCTGGTGCAATTACTATATCTATGCTTAAAACTAACATCTGATATTGTTGAGATCTTCAAAGGTGACACATGTGAGTTTCTTGAGGTCTTTATTCTAAGGAGAAAAATCTAAAAAGCAAGAAACTTAATTCTCCATTAGATATTTAATGAATCACATTAATGTCTAAGAGAAACAACACAGATCTTGTTTACACTTCCTTTTCTATAGAATTGAACGAACATTTACAGCACCTAGGTAACCAGAAAACAGCTGCAGTGCAGTATGAGGACTAAACCCCATTCCAGTGTGGAGCCAGGCAAGCTCACCTCTTCTTCCTCCAGGTACTGCTTGTCAAAGTCCACAGAGTAAAACTCAACAGGGAAGGAACAAGGGTTGCGGACAATTACATCTGCCACCTCCCCTTCAGTATGGGGCAGGATGGGTCCCAGATCTAACTGTGAGGAGGAAAACTCCAGCTGAGGCTCTTCTCCTTGACCTTGGGCCAGCAGCAGGATCTTCTGAGGGCTCTGAGCCAGCGTTATCACTAGTCTTTGACTGTACGCCCTCTGTGGAGAATACACATAATAAAACAAGAAGATTTTGTGTGTGTGTGTGTGTGTGTGTGTGTGTGTAAAGACATACTAACTTACTCTTATCTTACATTACAACAAATTCCATCTGCTTAATCTCTTCTTGTAATAAATATGTCTTGTAGAAACTTCATTAGCCTAAACTGATCTTCTGCAGACAAGGTTAATAAGATCAACTTTTGAAATGTCAAGCTTGGGTAAAGTGCAAAGACGAAAAACATCACAATGACCCAAATGAAAGGCTGTGTGATGGAGAGCCTGAGGAGTTTCATCCTATCACAGGCTTTAAATCATATACAGTGAGATCTGATGTGTTGTTTTATTGAATCTACATATAATTCATTTTTGAGAATAGCAGATTAGCATGGAGAAAAAAATTCACTTTAGCTAGCAAACGTCTCAAAAATAGGGATTCAAAGGTACAGATAAAAGTGTGGGACATTGTGTACTCCAAGCAACTACCAAGAATGATTATAATGTCCCTGGTGGGAGACTGTAACTCAGCATGATATAATGGATGGACATATATAACAAACACAGACACAAAATGCACACACACACACGCACACACACACACACGCGCACACACACACACACACACAGAAGAGCGATAACAAATCTGTGGATGTTGAATGGTAATCCAATATTAAGTTGTTTGATTTATATAAGGACTTCACATCGGTTTTGTTGATGATTTTAGAAGTGTTTTTCTTTGTTTAACTTGGAATCATTTGTCTCGATTCAGGAAAAAAATAGTTACCAAAAAAAACACTGAAAGTTTCACTGGTTCTTGTGTTAAACTAATTGTTCTGTAATTATTTGTGTGTAACTTTACCCCCTCTGCTGGGCTGAATTTGACCTGCACGTTTCTTCTTTCGCTAGGATAGAGCGAGCCCTCAGGTGGCATTATCTCAAAGATAACTGGAGGAGGTCGTTGTTTCAGCTGGGCCTGTCGTCTGAGGTACAGTGGTATGTGCTTGTCAATCTAAACACATAAATAAAACAGTCATTATTTCAAATTGATCACAAAAGCTTGATATGTTATCAGAAACAAACCTTATTACAACAACAAATAGTGAAAACAATGACGTTAACCTTGTAGCACAGCCTGAATTAAACTTCATGTAGAGTGTTTGAGGCTACATGTGTTTAGCAAAGGCGCACAGATGCCATAATGACTAATAGCTATTGTCTGGCAACACCCTAATATTCAATAGATTTTTATTACACACACATGCATAAACCGGCTTATTGATGACGAAAATACACCTGTGTTGGTGTGGCATAAAATCAAAATTGATCCTATTTACTTTCTCTTACTTTCACAACCCTGGTTTAATTGAATATGATCCACCAGGGCATGTTATTCTGAATAAGAAAACACCATTGCCTTTGTAATCTCACATTAAAATAATTTGCTATACCTCTCTTTATGCAATCGATTCTAATTTTATAAGCATGTTCTGACAGGCACAATATTTAACTGTAAATTACATGCATGCATCTTATTGGTCTATGAGAAACATGGCCTGCCAATGCCATTTAGTTTCACTACCAACATTCTAAACCATGTTTACTTATAGTGTGTGATGGTGAATGTATAAGCAAGAAACTGTCATATATGGGTAGCAATACCTTTTTCGACCGTTCCTCTTGTTTGATGCTCCACTCACAGGCCACTGGCCCAGGGTTATACAGCTGGATCGTAACCACCTGACAAAAGCCACACTGAATGGTGTCGAACTGGAGGGTGTCTGCAGACACTGCCAGGGTGGGCACAGTGACCTCCGCACATAAACGCACCTGTACTTGAGGCCCTTTAGCAACCTGTCAATCAAACCCAGAGGATGACTCGACAAACATCTCCACAGAAGTGATATTATTTATATAATTAAAAGACAACAAATTCTTCAACAACATTGTAAAATATAAACTGAATGTTTATAGATGATTGTCAGTTTAATCTTTATTTTGGGGTTTTTTCCATCTCAAAGGGCACGAATAGTCAATATTTCATTTTCATCCTACATTTCATGGTATTTTCAGCAAACCTGTATGGGCAACAAGGCATTGATCTTTCCAAAGTCCAGATCGGCACCACAGGCATCAAACTTCACCTCAAAAGTCTCTGTCTCACAGAAGGGCAAATTCTGAACCCTGCCCAGTTCTGTACTAAACCCTGGAAGGAATAAACATAAATATTAAAATAATAATAATACTGGATGATACTTTTTACAATAATAAGCAAAAATTAAACACCAAGCTTCTAAATGCATTTTAAAACCAAAAGAAGAACACTATAATTTTCTTATGGCAGTAATTAAACAAAATGGCCGCCTTCCAGTACAATAGTGTAATTTTGGACCTACATAACACCGACCTGTGCCTGTGAGTGAGCTCCTGTCAGCTCTAAAAGACACAGGCAATGGACAAGTGTTGGTAACTTTGACGATGTGGGTCACGACGCTGCCAACAATGACGTAACCAAAGTCCAGTGTGTACTCAGGCAAGCTGAATCTGTAGAGGAGACACGTCAGACAAAACCTGAAATCTTTCATCCATTTCTGGAGAAAACATAGGTTTCCATATGGATGGACTTACCTGCTGAGCTTCCTCAGCAAGCTGTTAGTGGATCCACTTCCTCTTTGGTCATTGATTTGGTTCTGTGTCTGTATAGCTATGGCATTTTCCTTCATCAGGAGCCGCTCTATCTCCATCTGGAGCAGGGCATCGTACTACGACACACAGACGGACTGTTTATAGTATATGCACTATTATAGCACATTTGCATTCATTTGCCATATAAAATTTACAAAGTGCCAATAACAGTCACACAATTCACACTAGGCTTTGATGGATTACATCATTAAGTTCCTCTTGATAAAGGCAGGCAGAAAAAGACCCAATGTTCAATGGTGACCAATAAACACAAACAGACTCACTGTGGGAACATAGTCATCTTCAAGTGGCATCTCGTCTTTATCTGTGGCAGATCTGCTCAGCAAACCCTCCATTGATTTCTCGCTCTCCAACGAGTTTTCTGCCTCCCTCAGCAGGGGGCCATATATCTCCTCATCTAGTCAGAAAAGATAATAAGGTTAGGATGAAAAACTTAATAAGGTTTTATTGCCTCTTTAAAAGACAGGACTACTTTCGCTGACTTATCATCTCATGGTGACCCTTTTCAGAGGCCACAGTTGCATGTAGCCAACAGATTAAAAATGTGCTAGCATCATGCTAAAATGTGCTAGTTTCATGTTAAATCATGTTAGAGACGTTTACAAGCAATAATGTCAATATAATGTCTACAGTAATCCCAGAACTTTAAAAATAGCATTTGAAACATTTTCATTACTTAATGGAAATCTTTTGGTATCTCAAGGTAATTCTCGCAACTTGACTGACAGCAGGGCATTTTTTTCTTCATTCCAAGACAACCTAAGAAGTAACAGTGAAACTTATGTTGTCGTTTTTTACACCATAACGATAATTTCAGACTTCATCTGAGGCCATAAAAATGCCTGTTCTTCTACAGATTCTTGTTCCTGGTGGTCTGGAAGGAAGTATTGACCCTTATGGTGTAAAAATATCTATTGAGCAACAAAGCCTGCAATTTCTGCTCTTTACTACAAACTGCCTCAGTAAGTAAAAATCAGATCAATATGTAATCAGAGACACACAGCATTTCTTCCTCCGCAGTTCCACTATGTGCTCCATAACCACAAGGTTTCGGTTCACGCTAAGAGCAAAGCCGCTCTTACAGACATGTGCCTCAGATAAGTCCAGACACTCCTTCAGGCTGGCAACAGTCCAGAGAGGGAAATGGGATTGAACAGTTGAATTCTTTTGCAGGGTTCTGAACCAGTTCAAGGTCAGGCATATTTGAACCATTACGCCTGCCTGCAACCTGGCACTGGCTGACTGTGTTTGATTTAAGGTTAGGCGAGCCAGGACACCTGATTGGCCCCCTTTCAAGTGTATTTGATAGGAGCAAAAGTTGGAGCACATTCAGGAATTTTAAATATTCTGTCTGAACATCTCACACAATCTTGTGATATTGAAGCTCCTTTGGCCTCAGACTGACTGATGGTTAATTAATTTATAAGGTCAATTTAGTTCCTATGAAGATGTATGGTGTTCTTGGCCAATTACTTATGGCTATATTTATTTTCCCAAACAACATTACTCTTTACATAACTCTTACTTAAAGTTCCTTCTAATTTTGAGTTTGTATCACCAGGACCATCCCTAATTTTTTTTTTATCTTCAGCCCGATGAAAAACAAAAATTTTACTCCACTTGCAGAGCACAGGGCTTGCAACACCATGGTTGTGGGTTCAATTCCCATAGATGCACTGTAAATCGCTCTAAATGGAACTTAACACTCACTCAGATGTCTGGGCAAGTCCAGACAGACTCTAGGGAAAATACCCTCTCCTCTTACAGTGATGATCTCGGTCTCATAGAAAGCCACCTGCAACTGAAAGGTCTTGTGAAAAACTTCTGGGACCCCTGGTAGGTAATAAACACTGAGTCTCATTTCTGTATGTGGCTCCAGATGGCCCTTCAAGAGAACAAATAACACAGCAAATGCATTAGTTAATGCACAACATTTCTACTCTGTTCCCTTATAAACTCAAACGGTCAAGGAGAACATCTCACCTTGCTTGGGATCATGAGGGGTTGACCAGGTAAGGGGTGGTCAACAGAGAGCCCTTGTTCACCAGTCAGAGTAGAAAAATCAAAACCAACTTTCCCAGTGTTCTTCAGCATGATCTCTGCCTCGGCCACATGGTCAAACAACTGCCATCACAGGAAATGAGACAAAATACTGATACTGGATTCAGAACCTTGAATTTACAAAGCCCAGGTAGAATATCCTTCAGATTTACCTGCAAGCCAAAGTCAATGTCATTCTTGTCCAGAGTATAAGAAACAACAGATGCTTGACCCTTGAGCGTGACCTCATAGGTGGGCCCTCCCTCCACCTCACACAATGCCAACACATGAGTGCTGATGTCCGCATGACCCAGAAACGAGAAGGTCACCAGTTTGGTGTCACCAGGCTGCAGTTCTCCATACAGTGATGAGATATCAAACACCTACAAGATACAGTAGAATACATTACCTGTACAGTATGTCAAACACACTAGATAGATCCAAAAGAAAGGAACTTATACCTCTTTCACACCCACACTTGGATGCCCCTTTGCTGTTAGATTAATGGGTTTGGATTCCAGTTCTGTGCTTCCCGACCTTTGTTGGTTCTTGTTATGATCCTGTCCATTAGAAGCTGAGTGGCCGTGATTCAATTTATCCAATTCCTCCTCTTCCAAGTGAGGTTTGATCATGTCAGTCTCCCTGCAAAAAAATCAACAATGAATTAAAAATTACAAGGGGTTTCAACAAAGCATCAGATCTCCATTTCTCTTACTCTCATTTTCTCTTGCCCGCCTCAAAGGGTCAGACAGGAACTAAATTGGGTCTGTCAAGAGGGCTATTAATTACAGAAAGCAATAAATAATTGAATGAGTGTAATTTGTCAGAAGTTAAAGTTCACACAGGAAGTCTTAGGTTAGAAGGACGAAAATGGCAAAGAATGCAGCAGGATAATGAGTATATTGATGGAATTAATGTGTCATAGCAATTGTCTCGCTGCCAAAAAGGCAGAGACAATCAAAATCCTCTCAAAACTATTCAAATACACAGATGCATTCAATCTGGGCAGGTTGCGTTACTGTGAGTGCGTGTGTGCCAATGAACAGAGTCAGCAGGGGGCAGTGTTGAATGTGTAATAGAAAGATTTTTCAACAAACAGGAAACAATTCTTACTACAGATAAGACGCAGATAACAGCATCCACATCTAAAGAAAACACGCTTTTTATATATTGTATTCTAAAAGCCATTTGAAAGTACAGCTTTTGTGTTGTTTTTCAGCTTTTTTCCCAACTCTAAGCTCCCCAACATCTCCAACCTCAAAAACAAGCACTAAAATGACAGAACCGAGAGTGTTTCATGTTCAAACGCAGTGAAGGGAAAACTGGTGCAGGTGTTCTCAAAAGCAGCCATCCCACTGAAGCCTCTCAAGAGAGATATTCTGCCAGAGATACCAAACAAATGCCTCACATTTACCTGAGCTCCTCAATACACCACAGAGTATCTGCTTGATGGCTGTTCTTGAGCAATCTAAAGAGTCTGTAGGAGTCTATGCCTCATCATCTCATTATGAAGTAGTGAGGAGTTAAGGTAATACTCAGAGGTCTGCTAACATGATGAGATTCAGTGTAAACATCCCACTCTATATGTTTCCCCATAATTCCTGCTCATTATTATGGAAGCTTCAGGGAATTGTCAGACTCCAATCTCACACAAAAGCTGTTCTCGGACCTGTTCGGGTCCGTCTTGTCATCAGCTTCTTTCTTCTCTAACAGCTCCCAGTGCGTCTCCTCGTTCTCCTCTCGTTTCTCCCCCGTGCACCCTTCAATCCCTCGGCTCTCCACATCAAAAAACCTAGTGGAAATTAAGGAAAATGTAATCACTCATATCGGCCGCAGACACCAAAGTAAAGGCTATCAGCACAGAATCAGGCATGTGCCGAGAGCCGGTCGGATCAAAGAATAATAGTGGTTTCACCCTGTGTTTAATTACTGATAGGCTTTTAATTAGCAGGCTGGTCATTGCATGCAGAAAGCCCTGCTGTTTTGATAGAAAAGGTCAAAATCTTATTGGCCCATGAAGGAGCTGGATGAATTACAGCTGTATTCAGCATAAAGGGCTTTATCGATTTATTCGACACAGGACATGGCAGCTGCTAAACAACAATTTAAAACTATAAAAACTCAACCCTTAGCTATCGACAAGCAAAATTTAGAATGAGTCTTTGCGCAAGCAGTTTTTAAATTCCGAACAGGTAACTGTAAACACGTGTTTAAAGGTGGGCGAGCGGAACTGTGATGTATGGTTCTGCTATACGGTTTGTGTGCGCGCTCGTGTGGGGATTGCTAAGTATCCACTCTGAATGCAGGTACATGATGAAGCTCTGTCGTGTTGGATTGAATCTTAAACCGTGTACACAATTTCCTCAATGGCACCGAATGGAGAACCCAAAGCAATTTTTTAAGCACTGAAAATGAGATAAAATGTTTGACAGTTATTGCAGTGTTTCATCTGACTGCGCAGACAGACTGCGTTGATTATCCATTATTTAATTACATGATGTTCCACATTAGACTCCACCATCAGCACCGACTGAGCTGTCAGCCACGTCAATCTGTCATACATCATCACTCATTTATTCAATTACGGTAATCTGCTGTATTTCCTCACAGAGCCTGCAGAGCATGACCGTACATCTGTCCATCTCTAACATCTGAGTGTTAAATTAAAGCATTAATGGCTTAATCGTTAGGACTAAAGAAGAAAGAGTCGTTTTACTCGCCCCAATTGTATTTATTTATTCATTTATTTTGTTGTTGTCAACAGAAAGTCAATACTCCTTGAAAAAAATTTTTCCGGAGAAGTTGTTTATGCAGCTTTTGAATTGCTAAATATCAGCTGAGGTCCACACTTGACGGAAGCGCTTTCTGCGGCTGAATGCATTAAAAATGCACTGCCTGAAAATTAAAGCACAGCACGTTCAAAATGCACAGATGCCCCAGCTTCTAACAGTTTCAATTCAGGACTACACACCAGAAACTGAAGCACACTTTATCTTAAGCTGAGTGCAAGCTTATTTTTTTTTTGCAATTCTTCACCAGTGATGTAAAAATAACACAACTCCTTTAAAGTGATTTTAGTGCACTTTGATATTAAAGGTTATGGTTAGAGTTGCTGTTCCTACCCAATATGGCATTGCTGTCGGTCTACCAGAAAGGCCCAACGGTAGGAAACACAGAGCGGGCTGCAGTTGGTCATCGTGAGTTTGCGGCGAGATTTCGTGTTGTTCAGAATGCAGCCAAAGTCAAGCGTGGTGCTTGAAAACTGCAGATTGGGGAAATGCACCTCACCCCGTATCGCCACCCTGTCCCGCTGAGGGTGGCCATGGTAACAGAGTTCCAGCACATCCTCGACCACACGGCTGAAGCGGTCATGTTGGTACATGGGGTTGAAAGACACCCACAGTTCCTTCTGATCTCCAACAGCCAACATCAAACTCTACAGAAAGACAAACTGAACTGTCAAAATACGTCTGCAGAGGATAAAATTCACAGTCATGATATTCGTAAGTTTGTAAGCAAGGTTTGCTTTTTTAATCTGTTCTGTGGGAGCACTAATTTATCTAAAAGTTAGGGGGAAATGCTAGCCAGTATTGCAAGTACTGTACACTGTGCAAAGATTTGCATAATATATTTTATGCCTGGTTTACTGTTTACCTTTGAGGTTGTAAACAACTCGTCTCCCTCATAATCACAGAGGGTGAAAGGCTCATGCAGGGTGAGTTTCATAGAGAGGTTCAGTGTGGACACATTCTTCAGAATCAGTCTCTGATACAGAGGAACCAGAGTCACATCTGGAGCCTGGGGGTCATATAAACAGCATAAACAAACAAGCACAACAAAACACAAAGCAGAGTGAGACAGAAAACCAACTGCTCATTACCAAAAAATACCTTATTGTGTTTATCCTTTGTTTATATCTCAAAAATCGCATATATTAAGGATTCAGCCCATTTTTGACACTAGTTTTCAGAGCAGATTTGATATATTTTGATATATCATATTTGAATATCATATTTGATATTCGGATTTTTAAACGTTAATACATGACGAACAATTTTAGGTCACCCGTCATAACAGTGCAAAAAGGTTTTTACAGTGTATTTAAAATCCAAACTCTCTCTCTCTCTCTCTCTATCTCTTCCATCCCAAGGGCTTTCCCTCTTCCTCCACTTCTCCATCTCTCTCATCTCTCTCCATTTCCCAATGGCTCTCTTTAATTGCTTTATTCCTCCAAGCTCCACTAAGGGAGCATTCAGTAAATCTAGCAGCATGCGCTGTCAAAACTCAGACGATCGGGACAGAATCGGATAAAAGAATGCCAGAAAAACACATCTGCATTTTTAGTTCTAAGACGCGAGCATCTGTCAGCAGATTTAAGAAGTGTGTGAAAATATGTGCGGCTGCCGCTAACGTCGGAGAAAACCGGAATTTGACAAGCGCATGTTCATTGTGTGAGTTGAGAGTAAGATAATAAAAGTGAAATAAAGCAGACAGAAAATCGTTTTCATTATAATGATGGTTCCCCTTGAGTTCACGGTGCTTATACAGCTTTTTTTAAAAACAGCAGAGCTGTAAGCTTGGTCAAAAATGAATCTGGCAGGAATCAGCTCTTGATCATTTTGCAAATGAGAAGTATGTTTGAATAGCATATTTGAATGAGTTGTACTTGCGCAACAGCTGTATGATTTTCTGACATTAAGCAATAACGTATCCCTTCGCCTTAATCTTGTTTTCTGCAATCATTTGACTGATCAATGTTACAATGGACAACATAGTAGATTTAGTTTCTTGTTTTCATGAAAAGTATCGCTCATAAATGAGGTTTTACGCCTGTGTAGGAGTGTAGATCATCGGCTCAATCTATGCAGTCATGTTTCCAGCAGCACGCAAAACATTTCTGCTTCATAAAAAATGAAGGAAGCTCTGTTGGTGTACATGTTCAGCCTCAGAGCTGCACAAACGATAAGCTTCTAACTTACATACAGTATGCAGCAATATAACATTCACAGCATAAATACTTCTGTTTCTATGAGACTCAAAAGGTGCGTTTTTGATCTTGAATCATTAATTTTCATTTAATGCAACAATGTTAAAGAATTAATCTTTAGTGTTCCTGAGAGGAAAATAAGCCATTGAGGTTTGGAATGACATGATGAAATGATGACAGAATTTTCCTTACAAATAAATCTATTAATCAAGTCTATTAATCAAATGAAGCAGGTTATTGTAGATTTGTTAAGCAAGATTAGGGCAGAGAGACATGCATGCACACATACACTCGCTTACACACACAAGCCATTTGTTGCTTACATTTATTTATACATATACTGTATATACACCATGCCTACATATATACACATATACCAGTACACACACACACCTTTTCCACACAGAAACTGATATGCTGGGATGAGATGTCGACAGCTGGGGAGACAAACTGGCATGTGACATCCACAGTCATGATGCACTCCCTCATGTACTGACGGCCCACAACAGCATAACATACCAGCTTCTCTCTAACTACCTGCATTTACAAACACATCACACACATATACATTGTTATATTACCCATTTCATATTCTTATTGATTGATATAATCTTATTGATTATACAAAGGCAGTATTAAAGGGGTCCTATTTGAACTGTTCTTGATTATGCATAAATTCTGGAGATCATGACATCACAAACCCAGGAAGAAAACTGTAGTTCCTTTCAGTCAATTATGTAGTCTCTTAAAAGTGATTTTGATCTCCCTGCAGCTAAGCTTGAGTGTTATAATTTTGCACTTATTGTTTAACAATAAACATTACACACTAATGTTAAGCTAAAAAAAGAGAACCCCTTTCATCCATTTTTAGCTGTAAAACAACCTTTCTTTAAAAAGACCTGCCTTGTTAAAAAAAAGCAGTTAAAGAGGCTGAGATCAAACACATTGACGTCCAGCTGACAGATGACTATGCGGAGTCACAGTGTAAGGTCTTTGGCGGGGCAAACCTATACTCACTTTTCACCTTCTCTCATCTCTAACTTACCATTAAATCAATATGGAGTCAAGAAGGCAAGCTTCTCTGTAATGCTGCAGAGAGGAAGTCAATATATAGCTCTGTACAGCTTTGCTAAAAGAAGATTAGGGTGTCTTTCAAAACCTTCCTCTCTGTAGTATTCAAACTTCAGCCCATTATGTCAGAATGAGATAGACTGGTGGGCACCGAGGCTGGGCAACATATTTGATATTGATGAGTATCACAGAAAAGGAAAATAGTCTAGTTATAAGATAAGCACCGCTGAGAATTAAAGGCAATATGATGTAGATACAGTGTAAGTTTTGAGGTACCTTAGGGATGTCTGAGGAACCTTCTAGAAGCATGTCAGCAGATTGGCCAGGGGCAAGTGATAAGCGTGTAGGTGAAAGACTAAAGACTGGAGTTTCCTGAACTGAAGTCAGCACACTCTTGCCTTTCACGCTCCTGGACTTGGGAGATACAGGGCTTCTGCTGTGGACTTGTGCAAATCCTTCTGTGGTCCATAATATTTGGTGAGTGCGACGTCCTCGGTTGGTGATTCTGAATGGATACTGACATGGTCCAGAACTGAAAGAGGGATGTTATGATTATTGTTATGATTAGTACTATATGTGACACTTTAGACACTTCAGTCACCTTCTGTTTGAAACATAAAATCACAGGTTACTTTACAAAAGTCAAAAGAAAAAGCCGATATGTTTTAAGTTACAGAAAGTTAGAGTGTGAATTTTAATTTAATTTCAACATTGTTTGTACATTTTATTTGCAGCCATTAAACTAAATATCATATGTTGTATACTGAACAGTATATTCAACATTTACATTTATTTATTGGGCAGACGCTTTCCACGTGTGACAACCGTATACATGTAATTGGTTGGTTTACCTAAAGTGGGTTCCTAAATCCAAGCTAGGAGCAAATGGTCGGTCAGTAACTATGGTTGTGCCCTTTCCTTTGGCATATACAGGAATTTTATGGGTCTGGCTGTCTTGGATTTCCAGCAGCAATTCATCCTGGAAGGACACTGTGTCATTAAGATGGGCTATGAGCTTCAACTCTATGCTCTCCTCTGGAGAAACTTCTCCTTCACTGGGTTCCACACGCCAATGCGATTTGTTCTTCACCTAGTGTACCAACAAAATACATGTGTGTCATTGCACAATGGTTATCCAATCAATAAAGAAATAAAAGACATCAACTCAATCCAACATAGTTCAACACTAAGCCAAACAAAACATTTGCAAGCGCAATACACCAGTGACATTCCTTATGAGCGAGGATCGAGTCTGCTTTCAAATTATGTAATGTCCAAGGGAAATTTTCCCACAGTGGGTGAGTTTTCCAGCGGGTGAGGAGAAATATTAATGATCCTTCCCTCCCAGTGGGGACCCAGTTCCAACTGTCATTCCAAACTGCCATCCGCTCAGCAAAGTCTTATCTCCAGCTTGTAATTGGTTGTTTAATGAGCAGCCATGTTGTGACAGCATGTGTATGTGTGTGTGTGTGTATGTGTGTGTGTGTATGTGTGTGTGCCAACGATTCTACAGCCTGCTGCATTCTTTTTATCTGACACGAGGAGGACAGAAAAAAAACAATAAAAAAACAATAAAAATCAGTCATCAACCATAATGACTTCTGAATGCTTAATGGAAGCAATAAATACACTGATTTATCTGATCCAGGAGTCTGATACACAACTAACACTCGCTCACACACTTGGGTATCTACATACACATTTTTTTCTCTTTCAAACCCAGAAACAAAGTACCTCACTTGTGCCACTGTTGCAATATTTCCTCTCATTATCTCATAACAAGAGTCATGTCAATGAGATAAAGTGTCTTAATTCTTAAAGTTTTTAATTCAAAAGTACACAGCACTTCACCAACAACTTCCTAACTGTTAAGGATTAAAATCAATTTTCATACTGCACCAGCATGATTGATGTTTTGTACATTAACATTTAATTGGGATTTTCTGACTGAGATAGTATAATGGCTGCGGATTCTGATTAATGGCTTTTTATTTATCTTAAGAGTGTGGCTCATCCATTGCTTTTGGCACATTTATCATCTTTTCCATTGCACTCTGCATTCAGTCTTCATAGAGAGAAGCTAAGTGAGCAGTCTGTCAGTGTGTACTAAGAGTACTAAGTGTACCAACAATGACCATCTGACTGTATGTTATTCCCCGTACTAGATGGCTGCTTACCACAAAGAGAATTAAAAGCACATGAAAAATTGATAAGAACTGAAATGATTGTATTATGTAAAAGACCTCAGCATGAAATTAAGAGACATTACTCGTACAGCTATTTAGGAAACTGGTTGCTTGGGGCAACATACATTTTAGAAGTCATTATACAAAATATTTGGCAGCAGGGTGCTTCAATTGACCAATCAGAGTTAAATACTCCGGAGATCTGTGCAAAGTTGGGTAAACATATCACTTAGTAGACTTTTCATGAACTCCTCAAACTGACATGGAGTTGATGGACTGATATGCAGTGTGTGTGTGTGTGTGTGTGTGTGTGTGTGTGTGTGTGTGTGTGTGTGTCTAACAGTGTATTAGAGGCTGGTCAGGAGTTTAGGGCAAACAGGGATGTACCATGACTGCAGATTAAGTATTATCAGCAATACTCATATCTCATATTCACTCAACTGTAAGTCACTTCAGTGCCACATGAATAGTTTTGGAGACACATAATATAAGGGTAACTTCAAAATATATCACATACATATCATGCTGCAAGTTTCTGCAATATATTTGTGCTAGTTAGACTTTAGCTAGTTTGAAGCTATATGCAGATATGGCCAGGTATTTGTTTTTGTGTGTTTAATCAGTTTCAATTTGTTTTACGAACAACTTTAACAAGACTTTCAAAGTTAAAGTGTCAGGACAAGACAAGGGCTTATGACTCAACATCGTCATCGCCAGCAGGCAGAGGCTGCCCTTGAGGCAGGAAAACTGCAGATTCAACAAGGATGAAGCACACCTGAGGAGAAAGAGGGTGGAGAGAGAGAACCCTATCATCTGAACTGTGTCAGACTGTAGGAGGTCAGCTGGGAGACATGGATCACTTGTCTTCATTTAAAAGAGAGAGCGGCAAACAAGAGAGAAAGAGAGAGAGGAGGGGAAGAGAGACAGACGAGCCGGCCGATAAGGAGGTAGATCAAGGTTGGGCCGATTTCCCCTTGAGAGAGGATTCAAGTGGAGAACAAGCCAGCTGAAGTTTCAATAATCAGATCAGACCTGCATTAGAAAGTTTAACACCATTGATTGCTTTGAACTTCATCGCGCTGCAGAGCTTCACAATAGAACCAAAAGTAGGTCTCCTTTCTAAAACACTCTATGCACTAGTTTATCAGAAACTACAGGAACAGATGGATGTGTAACAAAGAAAGAATTTGTTTCAGTATTTTAATTCATATGGCACTGCTGTCAGCATCAGTCTGGCACTCGGCCACGCTATTGAGCACCAGTAATGGAATTCAACATTGACTGAAGCTGGAAAATGTTTTATAAAAACTCCAGGCTTATGAAAGCCTTACAGGAGAAGACAGGATCAGTTTACAAGTGAGTGCCAGCCCACAATCTAGAAATACCTGAATATTTATCCATATAAGTGCCTGTCTACTTGCATTTTGTTTGTGTGTGTGTATGGCATGCAATCCGTTCATGAAATTAAACAAAGTCGAATGCTAAAATTATCGGTGCTGGGAATAAAGTAAGTCCTATTCAATATGAACAGCAATTACAATGAAAATGGAAATTAAGAGATGTTCAGACTTAAGCGTAAAGCTCAAGACTTGAGGTATTAAGGTCTTATCTAAAGCAGCTGTGGAGAAAAGGCTCAGAGAAACATAACCAATGCGCAAAGACAACATAACAAAAAATGAGGAAGAACTTTAAAGTGTTTTGCTCTTTATAGCTGCATCTCTTAAGTGTTCAATGTGAGCGTGATAGCAAGGCAATTTTGTGTTTTTTATTATATTACATTAGCTGCCATTTATCAACACAATTTTCAAGTCACTCAGCTAACTGAATAATTCAATGAAGAGTCATTAACGCTGGAAATTAATTAACAATCAGGGTGCAATGAACACAGGGAGATCAGGTGATGAAATTGGCTATAAGGCCTTGAAATTCAGCGCTGAAGCCATTTGTAAAAAAATATATCAATTCTGTCAGGTCAGAACCCACCATTTGAGCAAGAAACCGGGCTGGAATTGGAGAGTCATTTGACAGTTGTAAAATCTTTGGGACATCAGTCAATACCGGAATGCAGCCAAAGTTCAGCTTGGCAGCGGTGATGGAGATAGAGGGACCCTGGCCAATACAAGACAAGAGAAGCTCCTACGGAAAGAAACAGAAGTGTCATATGGGGTTATCCAGGGTAATTTGAAATTTCACTCATCAAATGCTATAAAATGCCATTTTGGTGTTCTGCCAAACAACAAAAACCTTGGCTGTGCAGCAGAAACCACAATGTTAACAAATCTGTTAACCGGTAACAGAAACTTTGACAGTTAAAAAGCGCTGTGAAAATGAAATGATCACTTCATGCAGATTTAATGTCAACACCGTCAGACAAAGAATCACATTCAGGAAGACAACAAGCAAAACTGCATAACATTTCTATTCGATGGGTGTGTTGGCAAGCTCAGCTTGGATGTGCTAGCTATTTCCTAGCTGTAAACATATAATGTGTGACATAAATCGCATAAATTGCACAATGTTTCCCACATTTTAAATAAAAAAGTAAATTCTATTGTTTTATTTAGGCATTTATTTAGGGAACAGTTTTTGGAGCATAGTTTTTACGAAAGATTTTAGCAAATAATGTCAACTAATGCAACACACACACATACAGCACTCACCAACGGCTCTTGACGGCCCAGTATAGCGATGTGAGCTATTTGCTGCATGCTACCCACTGTCTTGGCCAGAAGAACCAATGAAATGTGTTCGATACTGTGGGGCTGGATGATCCCTCGCGGATGAGCACTGGAATACACAAGTGAGGGATCCTCCTCAAATGGCTACACAGAGAAACAGAAACATGCATGTTTGGTCAAGTATGACAAAAACACATCCAGTAATGTCAGCCAGAGGAATGACCTCAGACTTACCTGTGGCAGAAGTCCATAGCATGCAGGGTGGTCAGTGTCGTTGATGAGTTTAACTGATTGCTCATAGGGATGCTCCAAGAAGACATGTTGGAACTGAAGAACCGGGTTCTCAGGGATCACATCAGGCACAATACATCTACAAAGACATTTGGAGATAAACTTTGTACCTGGATACCAGCAGCACTTCTATCAATCTTTCCCATGAGAGTGGAAATTCTACCAAGGACTATAGAATTAACACAATGCCGCAGTTCCATCACTATGAATGGGGAAAACTGCCTATTATTATTTGCTAAACTGTAACAAGCCCTGGGGGAGGGGCTTTGCACAGTGCTTTAACCTACTTGACAGCCAAGAAAATTGTTTTTATAGCACACGTTGAGCTTAAGAAACAGAATTTTGATGCAGCTAATGTCAGGTATGATAGTTGGGTGGAAATTGTAAATTTCATTGTAAATTTGGCCAGAAATTTTGGAGACATCTGTCATCGCCCATTGAAGTTGACAGTATTTGGGCTTGTATGACTGAAATAGCTGCCTGAGGCATTGCAAAGATGGCTGTTTGCAGAGACTTCCTTAAAGGGCCTTTGATTCTACCTGGCTTTGATTGGGAGAGCCAAAACCTCCTCACCAACACCCTGAACATCAAGGACCAAAGCCAGACTGTAGTCTTGAACAGTGTTGGAGCATAAGGTTATCTGCAACACAAAAACACACATACACACACACACACACACACACACACAGATACAACAATTTATTGTGCTTCACAGAACAACAGACTTCTGCTTACCCACATCACTGCTTAAATCACTATGATAACAGTAACATTACAAAGAAATTTAACAGCTGCTTGTCTATATATAGCTCTTTACAAATCACCATGTTATTTCAAACTGTTCTGAAAGCAATATTCCTCTCTGAATGGTGCATTTAACTCGATGAAAAACTGCACATATGGGATCACAGACAACTGTCACAGAAAATGCACTTGGGCTAATGGACATGAAGCACCCTTTAGGTGCCGTTCTCTTATAATATGTCTCAGGTAGGCTGCTTTCCAGCTGTGCAATGCATCTGGGAATGTTGTCTCATTCCACTACTACAACTAACCACAAATCCCTAATATGTATTCTTGTGCTGATCCCTCATTAGTGCACGGTGAGCCGCAGTTGTGTCACAGATTGGGAGAGGCACATTTGCGCACTGACAGAAGACTCCCACCTCCACAGGAGGCATAAAGACAGCTGGACACATCCAACAGATTAGGCCCTCCAAAATGCTGACAGCACCCATTGATGGGAAAAGACCAGCACATGACAGGTACAGAAGGTACCTGGCAACCGGTGAAAGAACTATGGGCGAGATAATCACAGCCTCACAGAGCGAGAGAGGCAGGAGCCATGATTCTCATTTATCACATTTTACAATATATTCCACCTCCCATTTCTTTAACAATGGAACACAGGGATGTTTTTTCAGAAGTTTGAGCTATCTGATGCTTATTGGGTGTTAAAGGTCTGACATTTAGGGAAACAGTGAGAGGGCTTTAAAAAAGCAAAACTCCGAGACAATGTTGATGTTGGGAGCAGAGATAGGTCAGACAGATCGCCTCAAGGGCCCGCTC
Source organism: Yasuhikotakia modesta (assembly GCA_036877545.1). Lineage (NCBI taxonomy): Eukaryota > Metazoa > Chordata > Actinopteri > Cypriniformes > Botiidae > Yasuhikotakia > Yasuhikotakia modesta. The sequence continues at coordinate 38,059 of JBAJNP010001201.1, forward strand.
CTGATTTTGCATATGGAAATCAATTCAAATCACTTTGAGGTATTCGCTAAAACGTTGACAGCTCTGCTTAGAATCCCAAAGAGCAAACATACCTGGATATCAATCTCACCCAGAGCACACACTGTGCCTGTGGTGAGTGATAAGATAAACTCTTTAGGTTTCATTTCTGCTTTGTCTCCCAGTGCCCATTCAGTTCTGTTCAACTGGGCAACCTGATCCAAACTGGAAATGCTGGTCTGCCCCGTACCGTCTCCAGGGATCCGAAGCCCAAAGCTCATTGGCACCACCGATGTGTTGCTAAGGCAACATGTCAATGTTTGTGGAAACCCTTCAGACAGTGAGAGAAAATGACTTAATGAATAATAAATACACAAGCCTTAATTAATAATTTTGATCCTGATTGATGAAGCAATGTTCACGCAAGTTCTTTTACCAAACGCCACCTCCCCAAAGTTTAGTTCTGGGACACTGAAGTGGAACGTAGGGCCAATTAAACACCCCCTGCAACAGATGAAGGCAAACAAAAACTGTCAGAGAACAGGTGAAGGCCAAAGAAAATGTTCCATGAAAAGTAATCAAAGTAATCAAACCAAAAGGGCTGCAGAGTTAAAGTTCAGTGGAACAGGAAATGAGTGGCATTGTTTTTAGATGACGATGCAGAGTGGCGTTCTGGAATCTCTACGTTCAGCACTTTCAACAGTAATCCTTCTTAATCAAACGGGACGGGCCTTGCGCTGGTGTGTTTGAAGGATTTCAGCAGAGCATTGCTTCACTTATTTAATTAAGGTTCAGCCTTAATGATTCATTTAATCAGCCATGAGCTAATGATTAAAACAACGGAGAGTGAAGGGGAAGCACTGATGCTGGCTGGTAATGACCATGACTGGGGTTTTGATTAAGGGTGGTTTGTTGATATGGGTCACTCTTTGCATCAGAATAAAGGCCATGTTTGTTGTTTATAAAACAACATTGCTTAAGCTCAAGTGGGGCTGCTTTAAACATCTATTTTTTGCTTTATTAAGTGAATAATAATGAATAACAAAAAGTTCTTACAAATTGCACATAGCTTTGATATTATGTGTACATATTCTTAGCTTATAAACGTAAATACGTGACAGATATGTTTAGAAGTTTTACTGTGCATTTTACTAGCGTATTTCTTCTTGTACAGCAGCAACAACAATTTCTAGGCTTGACACCACAGGCCTGGTGAACCAGGCCATTTTCCTGAAGGTTCTGAACATCTGACAGGTTCACCTGAATGTGACAGTGACAGGCTCTGGGTTTCCATCCACTCTGAACTGCAACACCTCATGGAGGTCTCCCAGTTTGTCAGCGGAGAAGTGGACCTCCAGTGTCCGGCAGGCTCCAGGTGGGATTACGCCCTCAGAGGGGTGGAAAGAAAAGCAGAAACCCAGCGCTGTACTTGGCTGCATGAATCTATAAGCTGCCTTTATCAGTCCCTTGTTCATTAGAATCAGCTGAAATGGTGGGAGGGTCAAAAAAGGACTCAATATAATTGGTACCGGCTCAAGACGTCATGTCTATGCAAAAATTGATAATCTGTGAATTGATCATTTTGAAATAAATAAAACATCTACAGGCATCTACATTGGTACCTTATAACTCTGTTTGGAGCCAATGACAATGTTTCCCATGTCTAGAAAGTCAAAGTTAAACTTGAGTTTGGGGCCGACCCCCTCTCCCTGTACGAGGAGCGGCAGTGGAGATTCACGACCTAAGTACATAGAGAGCATTCAAATGAGAAAATTACAAATGAAGGCAAGGTTAGCATAATGAAACCGGCTGTGAAATTTCACTGGCTGCAATATCTAGTCTTACTTTTAGGTCATTGCTAATCCAAAAAAACAAAATTTTGACAGACCTTAGTCAACATGCAAATCAATGCAAACCCTGCAGATGGTCCTAAGCGCCACATGCAAATGTTTCATACGCAGAAAACAATTCAACCATGGATGCAGATAATAGTGATGGCGATAAAGTTATTAACATTCTCCTGTGGTAAGAACATCTATTGTGGTGCTAAGTACCTGTAATTTCACAATAAACAGTCTGCTGGTAGACTTTGGCTTCCTGGGGTCTGAAGATGATGGTGACCTCTGCAGTGCTGTTGGGCCAGATTTCTCCTTCCTGTGACGAAACAGTTGGATCAGTACAGGGAACACTACATGTAACACAACAGAAATGTAGCTAAAACTGAACCTCAGACATCATACATTTTAATGTGTAACCCAGCCAACATGGAATGTTCTTAGAACGTTCTTTAACAATCTTATAAAGTTAAAATTCTCGACATTATTAAAAACACTCTTGCAATAATGTTAGGTATACTACTGTAAGGTTTATTATGTCATATATCAAAACTTTTATACTCTTAAATTACTCTGTATCTGTAATACAACGTATAAGAAAACTGGACACTGAATATTTCTAGAACTTTCTAAGAAACATTTGTCACTTAATGGAAATTATACGGAAACATTCTTACAACCACTTTCATAATTGTTAGCTGAGAAGTATTGTGCTTATTGTGCTGTAATATTCTCTCAACATGACAATGTGTGTAGTTTTTAAATTTAACACCAGGCAACACATATCCATTGTTCTCATGTGACTTTCAAAACAGACACTAGTTTCTAAAACAAGAGACACCTGCTACATGTATTATAATCTGGTACATGTTTACTTAGATATTCTGGCACATAGGCAGTGACACCTATGACCTAAGGTGGTAGCATAAACTGGTAATCCCAGTGGTAGAACCCATAAACTAGGGAGTTACTGAGATCTCCCCTAACCATTGCACTTCTGAGCGAGTCACTTACAATTAGGCTGCTCTAAGGGAATTGGCCCCCAATTACACTGCATAACAGTGAACTAAATCACAAGTGACTAAATATGTTGATGTCACCAGGTGGTACTTATTCGCCTTCAGGTCACACAAGCTGACAGGCAGGTGCGCTCAATCTCAGCTGCATGAAAACAGGTGCTGACAACAAAGCATGTTTTGCTTTGTCTCTGTTTTTGTTCTGCACAAGACTAAAAAACCTGGTCTGAAAAAACCTGCAAGTATGCCAGACCACAGAAAAATGTGTTATTAATTTATAAGTAGTGGAAATAATGCATCTTTTTCTGCCTTTTACAAGCACTTTTATAAGCCCTGCACACATTAAACAACATGCAGGAAATAAGGTTATGAAACAGGAAATGGAATCACTGCAATGTGCCTTTACGAGGCTGTAAGTCACAGGAGATGGCAAAATTAAAAGTAAACACTGTTGCATGTGTCATTTGAAGGGTAAGTGACCGGCCATGTGAAAAAAAGAGCTGAGCTAGACGTTCTTCTGGGGAAAATAATCAGTGAATGCAGATCTGTCATTATCTGCTGGCATGGGTGCAGACACAATACAAACACTAACACAAAAAATCAGGGCTTAAATGTTGCAAATTGGTAGTTATTAGATGTTTAACTAGTGCAAAATTAAATGCAAAGAGAAAGAAAACCTGCTGACTAGAATATTTGCAATCAGACAGCCTAAATAAACTTCATAACTATTAGAATAACATTTACTGTACGCTGCTATAAATTACAATCAAATGATGCCCCTTTGTAAATATAACCACATTAGGTACATCATTCACACTTACACAACAATATCTTTTTGCTAAATAGAATCTTTTAAATTGCTTGGCTGAGTGATGTCTGTTTGGTTTGCACCATATGTTTAGGCATATGGTTATACAGTACAAGGACAAACTAGGTGTCAGATTTAATTGCTGGTTATGTAATGTTGCACTAGTAAACTGAACATTAGAATGCTGGAGCTTGTCATGTGTCTGGTTGTGAGAAACACACCATGGGCCTCATGAAGATGTTCTGGCCATCTAAAGCCATAAGCTGCTGCTCAGTCCTCACAAGACGCTCCTGGAGAGTCTGAGAAAACAGAGAAAGACAAGCCTGCAGAGAAGGATCATCACATTCTGTCAGGAACTGCTCCATCTCATCTGCTCCATCTCCATCTTCATCTTCTGGATGAAGCTCTGAAGAAAGCCTACAGGAGAGAGACAAGCAAGGAGCCCGAGAGGAAGTGGTGGAGACAGAAGGTAAAATAAAATAGGAATTAATGTTCTTGAATCCACAGCCCTGTATATTTGAATAAAAAACACAATTAAAGAACTTAATTTTAAGTCAAACCTTAATTTGTCCTGTTCTTCTTCATCCTTAATAGCAAAGTTCCTCCATTTGTAATGCACAATGGAATCACTCTTGTTTATTATTGACACTTTCTGGTAGCTAGCCAATGAGATGTAGGTGTTTTCCACCATCACAAAGTTCTTGTCCAATCCTATGTTTATATCTGTGGAATCTCCATATAGGCTGATTCGGATGTCTTCTCCTAAAATGAATCAAGTATTGGTTAAAGGTCAGTGAAAAACTGGCTAATAAAGATCTTACCTAGTTCAAATCACTGTGCCACATTGTTTACAGTCAACATTCTTGTGCTTTGTGGAAAACATATTTCTTTCTGTAAAAATGCATTGCAATATAATGACATTTTCCCCCAAAAAGCATTTTATTTACCAAAATACAATACTTATATTGTAAAGGGGAATAAGCAAACTGTAGGTAAAAAACAATTGTCACATCATCCCTCACCAATGATAAAATATCACACTAGGCAATTTTACATTTGGAACAGTGTGAGCTTTATTTAGTCACCATGGCATTGGTGCTACATGTAAACAAATGGAGATGTGTGTTCTTTTTTGTTACCATGGTGGTGCTGTTGTGCTGCAGTCATTGTGAAGCTTGAGAGTTCCCCAGTGGAACAACCTTCACGTGACTTCATCCAGACCAACCAGCAGCAAACACGACACGAATAATATTCAAAACAAGAGCCCGAATCAGTGCAGGAGACCTACCCCATTTTACCTATTTTTGCTAGTTTGGCTACAGTCAAAGCAGAAGCTTTATGCTTAATGAACCACCTGACCATGATGCCAGATCACTTACTCACGCACCCAAACAACCACACAGAAAACACTGAATCAGACATTCAAAAGTTAAGACAACAAGTTGCTTTAGTATATAACTATGTCTGGTAAACAGTGATTGTGGACGTTTTTGCTGCTCCAGATTTATAGCATCTGGTGCGTGTAAACATACGTACATTGTTTTGTGTGCTGATTGACAAACACAAAGTTGATACAAATGCAAAGCCTTTGAGAAGAGGAGCAAATATACAAGTCAATTCCTCAGGATCAATTTAACAAACCAACAGCAAAAATCATAATCTCACATAACTGGGTGGATTTAAACTGTTACATTATTATTTGCTGTTCTGGCATCCATTAATAGCATGACTGCACATGCTAATGATTAGTATGCGTATGCATGCATATATGCATGCATGTATAATTTGTGCATGTGTGCAATGCTCGCAACTCTTGCACGGAATCTAGAGAGAATACTTTTATTTTTCTCAGTGTGTGGTTTTCTCTGATGACTTTATTCTGCAGGGGCTCTGAGTTCTGGACACAAACAGACAAATCGCCAGAGGCCTTTGAGATTGTTAGACGCTGCGTGCATTCCATGGAGACCTTTATTGTATCAGGTGTATTGCAGATAATAACCCCTCACCTGTTTGTCTTTTTTGAACACTGGCATTATATAAAGTGTAATAACTAATGGGGCTGCTGTGGACGTTGAAGAGAGAGAATACACGGAATAGCGGGTATAAACACAGCCAATACTTTGAAACCAGGATGCCAAGTACATCACAATGCATCATAGCCAATTCAACTACAATTTGTTATTTAAGTGAAACCACGAAAGATGGAAAACAATACCTTGAAATGTTTTTCTATGCTAAACTATTAGATAACAGGCGTAAGCAATAAGAAACACAAGCCTGAAGCAACGTCTCTACAGCTGCTCCAGTTACGCAAGCTTGTCTCCTAGCAGAAGGTTTTCTGTTACTTTAAACAAACCATTTTAATTCCAGCACATCTGATCTACCTGAGGCCACAATATAAGCATTTATGGATTAGGTTTGTAAAGAGAGGAAAGAGGTTGTACAGGAGGGAGAGAGAGTAAATAAGAGAGAATACAATTCATCATAATTATCAATGACATCCTGAAGATGATACTGAGGGATACTGTGCTGTGCTTTCTCTCCTCTTTCTCTCAGTGCCACTTTCACCCTTTCATCGTCTTACTCTTTCCACTGATTAATTCTGCCTGGATATCACTTTTCAAATGAGTCAGAGACGTTTAACCTCTGTCTCTGTGCGTGGAGCTGTAAGAGGTTAAAAAAAGAGATGGAAATGCTCTTTGATGGGACACTACATCTGCCAGCAGGCTGAGGGATTGTGGGAGCTGTTCACAGGAGAGTGGGGGAGGGAAGCTTTCGTAGTGCTGAACAGTGTGTGTGTGTGTGTGTGTGTGTGAGAGAGGTGTCTTCATCAGCTCACTTTTAAGTGCACTTTAAAAAGCCTACAGAGATAAGTGTGTTTCTTTTTGAGGAGAGACACAGCCTTCTTACAGTATGTCATAAGGTAGACCATGAGAAACAAGAGACACACACACACACAAACAAACAACATTTGGCCCTCCAGACGAAAGAAAAACATATAAAAAGCAAACAATAGGAAATGTAGATATTCTAGGCTCTCAAACAGCATGTGCAGAAAAGCTTAATTTAACATTACTTACTATTACCCCATTTCACAAAAGCAACTCAGAATTAGCAAAACAATTATCACCAGAATAGCTACGAATGCTGTGGCATTTCTGCAGAAGTGCATAGATAGTTCATACATTGAATTTATACAGCAACGCAGCAGCCTTCTAAATGCCATAGAGTCAACATAGAGCAGTAATTATTTTCACAACACGTTTTGTATGCGTTGCGTTACACTGTCTGAGCAGAAGACAGGCTATTGAATAAAAGAGGAATGGAGAGAGATTGATACAGACAGATGGAAAAGCGACCCGCGACCCACGCTAGAGCGCTGATGTGTTTGTTTTGCTTTGATGCTCAAAAATATGTTTTTATTCATAAATTTACTTCTGTTTTTTTCATTAGTTCCTTACCTCTGTTACTATTGAAATAGACGCTTCAGTTCCCCTTGCCTCTCTTATCTCTGAATGCCATGATAATGAGATTTTGCTTTGTGAACAGCGTTAATGGCAACTAAGCCACGGCTGATATGATACGCTGCCATTGGTAATGGGAAGCATAAGGAATGAGATACGTGTTCTCATATGGAACAAACTATTTGTCATGCTAAAGTTGTAAATAAGCATTTCTATGAATGGCCAATGGCTAAAGAAATACACAAAATTGTTGTGCATGAAATTGTTTTGTGTGTGTGTGTGTGTCGAGTTAGGGAGGTTTCCCTTGAAAAGAACCCGAAAAGTGCGCATTAGTGGACAGGATCCCCTTGGCCTCAGCTGCTTCTTGGTATTTTTTGGCTCGTTATACATATTTTAGTTCAAGCTCTGCAGCCTAGATAAAGAGGCTTCCGAAACACAGAACGCATTAGGTAACTCATCCATGCTTGGGATGCTTTAAAGACACAGAGCCTCTGTTAACGTTAAGCCATTGGTAATTAAACACATTAGGGATTCAGGGGGACAGTGTGGAATTCAGTTACTCTTTAGCTTTGCAGCACTTATGGATGGTCTAAACAGCCCGGAATTCCAGCTTGTTAATTCATATCAAACTTTGCCGCTTTTATTGTCAATGAGTAACACGGACAGTAACTCTTTCATCTTAACTGGGCACTTCATAGTCTACAGGAAATTATTTGGCAACTGATGGCACTAAAATAATATTACGCTTGAGATCAAAGATGTGAATAAAGCTACAGTCTGAATGTATTCATTCTAGATTGTTCCATCCAGACCTCTCCTAAACCCATCAGAGACCCCTGAGGCTCTATAGGAACAGACACTTTGATGTAGTCTGGCTTAAACGTTACACCTTCATATCAGAAAATGCACGACTGGGTGCTGGTTAATGTTTTCCCTATATAGTACAGACAAAGCAAAGCCCTCACACAGGCCTGTGTGCTTATCTCAGAGGCAACTGGGACAGTACAGAGCATTTCTGCCAACCCCCAGAACCAAACCAATGAGGACACGCTCCAAAGCTGCTTCATGTAAAACATAAATGAGGAGGAGACAGGAAAAGGCGCTAAATTAAAAATGATACTCCCCTGATGGGCTCAAAGCAATATTTTTAGTGCACGGCACGTATTAAAATGTTAATGGCGATGGCCTTCAACAGACCTGTGTGTTTATTCACTGAGACAGGCAGAGAAAGCACCTCCACAAACCACGCACAAGTCAAATAACATGCTAAACTACACACACACACACACATATATCATTCATGTACACACTGCCCTGCCAGTTTATAAACAAACACACTCTTACACATATCACTCCCTAATACATGCTCTTTATTGTAAAATTAGCATGAAATAAAAATGTATTACCCTTGTAATTTTTAATAAGAAACATTAAGCTCTCCTCAACATAAAACGACTCTTCTCCTGATGATGTTTGTCTCTCCCTGAGGGCGGGACTATATTGACCGTCCAATGGCTGAGTAGTTTCTATCCCCCCAAACTTCCAATGATCAAATCAAATCCTGAATAATAAACGTAAGTCCCGCCCCATTATTTTTTTTTACCACGCCAGAAGCTATTTGCTCAGATTTGCATCACTACAAGGAAAACCTTCAGTTTCATGGTAACTTTTAAAACTTCTCAACTTCTGTCAACCTACAGCTGATTTAGGTAAAATGTTGCTTAACTTTTAAGACTTGATCAGATCCTTATAAAACTTCTGAGTTATACATCATCTGTGAAACAAAATCAGTTAAAACGCCAAAGCACAAACATCACAGAGCCCAGAGAATTAGAGATTTCAGAAAGACCACTTTTGGAAATGACTTCAATTAAACAAAATCAAAATAAAACATAAGCAAAATACAAGTTGACTATGTAATTTCAAATGCAAACTGCCATTTACATTATTGCTCTGCAGTATATGTGTGGGTTGTGAGGAGTAAATTGGATATGGAACATGAAGATTAATAGACGTTAATGATGGTTCGTAATGAGATCGCTTACACTTGCTGAGTTCAGATGAAAAATTGTTGGGTATGGAAATCAGAATGTGTCATAATAAAGCAGAGCAGCGGTGCGGCCAATGTGTGTGCGGTAGGAGGAGTTTGTGGGCGGAGCAGATTGATGTATGGAAAACTGGTGGAGATGTAATTAGCAGTAAGTACCTGAGTGGTAGTGCAGCAGCAAATCCTGGCTGTGATCCCCTGTGGTTTTAGGCAAGAACTGAACAGTAACCTGCATGCTTTGACCAACTTCAAGAGTCCCTACTGAGGGCTCTACAGAAAATGGGCTGTAGGGAACATAAAACTATTTTAAACACAATCACCAAGTAAAAAAAAATCTAAGTATCATCTAGCATCATTGAGCTTGTTTGGCTTTAAAAAAACTGTGTTGAGGTTTCTTACTTGTATGTGCGGAGTTTAAATTTAGCCTCACATTTCCCTATGTTCCGCACAAACAAAGTTTTCTGGGACATGCACTTCACTGGACAGACTGGGAAATGGAGACTATCGGGAAAGTCCAAGATGGCACGAGGTCCAATGGCACGAATGGGCACCTCAAATTTCTCACGTTCTGTGACACAGATGAGTCTGTGGATGTAATCCTAAAATTACAAGCATCCAAAGTCAGTGGTGGTATATAGAAAATTCTCTTCTCTTTAGAATGCCTGAAACTTGAAACTAAACATTTACAATCCACATCTATGTTATGTGATGCAAACATGCTTAATTTCCGAAATGGAACACAATACATTATTAAGAACTACCAGTAGAGAGCTTTGTAATATGAATCTTTAACCATAATGGGCATCCTATAAGTTATTCTACCCTAGAACTTGTGAATTATTAAAGAATTAACTCATAATCCTCAAATGAAGGGAAAATCACCATTGACAGACAATGGAAGCAAATGCTTCTCTTTGGATCAGAAAATATTAGTGTATTTCTGACTGGGTATGACTGAAGGTATGAGGTGATCTACATTAAAGTTTTGCCAAAACCAAAACAGATTGGCAGGCCACACTAAAACCACTAATGGATGAAAGCGATGCAGTGGTGAAATGAGTAGCCTGCAGTGGCACTCAATGACAAGTTAAAAACCTTAAAATGAGACTTGGCATTGAGGTTCACTTTATCTTTCAGAGTGGCAGAATTACAGACATTTACCATCCTTTAAAAATCACTGTGTGGCAGTTTTTCTGCATGGTTGCGTTTTCATAACATTCCTTTGCCATTCATTGCAATACAAGCAAGAGGCCCATGAGAATACTGCCTCTGGCAATTTATACATTATCATTAAAGTAGTGTGTAAGTAAATTAAGTTTCTGTATATAGTTTAAGGTCCTGTTGACAAATAAATGTTAGTGTGGGGGTGAAATAATCGGCTTCTTAAAAATTAAGCTGTCTTAGGACAAACTAAGATTTGCCAAACTTTATAATATGCAAATTAAACCATTCAAATACTATTCAGATTCAATTACTTTGTATTTTTACTTTGTACTTTGCAAAGTCACTTAAATCAGAAGTTAAAATGTAAGTCTGATCATTGTCAAATAGTGTTATTTGTGTGGTTAAACAGATTACTGTCAGATTTACTGTCTGCACAACAAACAGTAAAACCACAGCGCTGCTAATGTGCTACTAACATGCTGCTGGTCTGAGCTTGACTGTTTTACCTTGTTTTCTTGTGGTGTGAACACAATGGTAAAGACAGATGCCATTCCTGGAGCCACCCTCTTACTAGCATCTACTGGACTGATCACTTTAAAATACAGTGAGTCTTCTTCAATCACCTTTACCAGTCGTGGAACCTGCAGTGACCAGCAAAACATGTCCAGGTCAAGCCCATAATCATTACATGTTAAAATAATTTATCTGTAATTACCTAAAAAACTAATATATTGATAGTTAGTGTATTAACTGCACTATTGACCAACGATTTAGTGCATTTTCAGCAGTAGTTCCAGACGTGTCTTAAAACCGCAAACATAAGGTTTAAAGAGACAATTAACCCTAAATCTATATTTTTTGAAAACGGGAAAGTACATCTATAAAGGTTTTCATATGTTCTGGTAATTGGAAAATGTCCAGGGTTTGATTTAAAGCGGGAAGCGGGGAAATGCCATTGTCCTAGTGTCATTACTCAGTCAGGCAAATAAATCTATTATTAATAATTTATTTCTGTCTCTGGCTTAGATTTGAATGCTGTCTCAGCTGTTTTGAAGCACATATACAAGCACACTCAAATATGCCCAAATGAACTAAACACTGCTTGCGTATAGATTCCCAGTGTTACAAAACACAATGTATAAACTGTTGTACTGCTGTAAAATGCATGAAAATCACCTTGTCGTTGTTTCGCAGCTCTAAAGGCACCTTGTACATGTTAAATGGCATATAGTTCTGGAACACAATCTCAGATGGGTACGGCTGAAACATGACCTGGTCCAAATCTAATGAAGAAAACTTAAAAACAAAGGCAAGTCAAAATCATATCTGATCAATTTATGACAATATCAATAAACAATAACTGATTAAATGTAAAACTAAGACAATTATGACACAAGATGTTTAATCTAAATCATTTAGTCCGGACAGTAAAGAATCTGTTCCACATGAAATGTTTTTCTATGTTTGTTTAATGATAGAAAAATAATGGAAAAAAAGTTCTAATATTATTAAAAAAATAAGAGAATGTACAAAGTGGGAAGTTTCAGGAATGATGCCCATATATTGCGGCTATAAAACTGCTTGGAATACAGTAAAGCAAACAAATAAAAACACCTTCAGAGGTCTTCATGCTAAACGAAGGATCTTACTTTGTGATATGTGGTCTCAGTCATGTCTAACAGCTCCAGAATGCGGGGCGGATACATCTTATATGTGGTTGCTAATCGCTCTTCTGTAGTCTGAGACATTTCTTGAGCATATACAGATGGAATCAGCTGCAAAAACAAAGTAATTTTACGCCTTTATGAATCATAATGAAAAACATTTGTATTGTATAACCTTCACATATAATTTGTCTTGTAATTTGCTTAAGTGCTCAAGTGATGTGATTCAAAGACAACTGAAACAATACAAAATTAAGTCATTCTTTGAATCTACCAGAATCTGTCACTAAACAAAATATCAAAGTCAATCTGTTACAAATATCTCAAGGTGGGTCAAAAGAAACTAAAACACAATGTTATGGAATGGCACCTGGAATGGGGGGAGGGGGGTCAAATAAAAAACATTAGGGCATTTTGTAACCTGGTGTCAAATAAAAAACATTAGGGCATTTTAAAACCAGGTGTCCAGGTAGGTACAGTAAGTCTGTAAGTGCAGTTCGTTTTTCACTAAGCCCTTGAAGGCAGATACTTGAGTGATGGACAGATGTGGCCTCCCTTAAATAATCATATACAAAGACATTTAGCTGCTCACCTTAGCAGAACTGTTTGCCTCCCGTTTTACCAGCTTGGGATTTCGAGGTGTCGCCACTTTTGTTTTGAATCCCACTGGCATCTTCTCGCGTGAAGTTTGGAGGGTTGAGTGAGACGCCCGCACATTTGTTAACGCCATTCCTCAACAAACTAACTCAAACTTTAAAGGTGAACTCGGATGCACGCGACAGAAGTGTTTGGTTTCCTTTTGTAAGTGATGACAACAACCAAAGTAAATACGTACGAGAAATGTTTTACCTAAAGCTGGTGTTTGGGCAACATTCGCACGCTGGCTCGCTACATAAGTTTTGTTTATCCGCACACAAACAAACGACCAAAATGGTACCTGTCAACTTATCAACAACTAACAAAATGTAAAAAATAAACAACAACACATAAGAACAAATAAAATTAACAAAGTATTTGTAAATCCGGTTTATTTTCAATATTCCTCGGTTGGCTCATACTGTTCCACTTTGAGCTTGGCGGTTACCATGACCCCTGTAACCATGGCACCAGCGAACCACATGTTCTGAGTAAACATACTTCTGATTGGTGGACTTGTTTAAAGACGCTGCAGGATTGGCTGAAAGTTTTGAGCCCGAGTAGGCAAGGTATCCGTAACCTTAGCAACTTCCGCTTTCGTGTGGTCATAAACAAACCCATATTTAATTGTAACCTGAAAGGGTAATAATTCATATACTGTGTGAACTAGTATAAAGGGAAGTACAATCTTATACCATATAACAATTGCATAAGAATACCATTTGACAAACATTTTATTGTTTCAATTAACAAAAATTAATGTTTAACTATTAAGTTACTTTATTATTTTAAATAAAATGTATTTCTTTCGACAAATTCAGAATATTACTTTTAATTGATTCTTAATTTTTATAATCACTGTTGTATATTTACATTGAGTTTCCCAACATGACTAAATTCTTATTGATGGTGTACTTCCTTGAAGTACTGTTTGTTGTTGTTGTTGCATTAAGCACAAACAGTGCACTTAACACAAACAGCCTAATACAAACGTTTTAAAATGTCTGGTTATGCATTTGCATTGATAATTGTAGACCTCTTAAACTGAGCATTGTATTATATAAACTGCATGTTAATCTTCATGCTATTTTAACTTACATAACAGTTGTGATCATAACATGTTGTGATCATAATATCACAACATTACTCTGGGCAGTGAACAGGTAGTCGTTTGAATGTTATGAATTTTACCCAACATATGAATGTTGTATATGTACCAGAATAATACCAGTATTTTTCTCCTCTTAATCTTATATTGTTCACCATCCGTAATCATTTATTTATTTTGTATCTAAATTTAACATCCTATTAAACATCCATATTTATAGTAGCACAAATTAGACTTTGCCATTTTCCCTGCATGTTTCCGTGTTCCCCACTGTTGTCGGTGAAACTGGACTAAACCACTGTGCTGGTGCTGGCAGGATGACAGGTCTCTTAAGTGCGGGTCAGTGAGCGGCCCACTGTGACAGAAAATTGGATTAACACAACGAGAGCTGTTTAAAGAAACGAGCTGAAGAAAAACTCCTCCTCCTTCCCACGAGATCCACTGTTTGACCTCCCGCTCGCTGTATCATTTCTGCTGCCTGTATCCTATTCAGTAATTCTATCAGCCGCTGCGGACATGTCAACATCCAGCGATTGCAGGTAAGAAAAACACAAATATATGCAAAGCGCTTGTCGTACCTGCCAAATCAGCAACCTATACAGTATAATACATAATGATACATAGAATATAAACTAATTAACAGTGGGATCAAAACAAACACTCGTGATAAATGCGATCCTAACCATGACAACTATCGTTTTAAATTTGTACCCTTATGTCATTGACACATATGACACAGCAAATAACATAACAAGCCAGAGATTTTAGTTCTGTTACAGTATGCGGATGACTACAGGCTGTTCTTCCTCAATGCACCACTGTACCTTATAATTTCACTGTAATCAATAAGGATAAAAACACTCGAATTAAATCCAGTATTGCTTAAAACATTTATAAAATATACGTTTATAAAATAAAAGTAACATTTATAAAATATACTACCCTTCGTGATAGTTACGTAACCGAACCGTCTGAGATTCAGGCTTGGGTCTGCGCACACAATCCTACGTAGCTCTTAAAGAGACAGGGTGCGATATTCCCAAACGGCCAAAGCACTAATTTGGACCGTCCATAGAGGATATTATGTTTTGTGGCAGGCCTTTTGAAAGCAAAAAAAGCCTGTTGTGCATTGTCATAAATCACGTAGTGTTTGAAGTTAGTGCGAACCCTTTGAATTAAAAGTGCTGATCCAGCAACACTCTGCAGTACCACGGACAGCGCATGTCTGCGGCTCGGCCATTGAGTATTTGCTATACCGCATATAGTCCTCGTTTACCTCGCGCCGACTTATAGCTTTATAAGCGTTTCAGCAGAGAGAAACCTGCTGTATGTCGCTTTCATTTTTATTCCCAGGCTGAGGAACCGGTTTATGAGCCGCTTACAATAATGCAATTACAATGATAGGCGTTTTATGATGGTTAAACAAAGAAATTACAAGAGAAACACAGATCACATTGGGTGGCTTGGTGACAGACCGTTTACTTTGGTAGATGTCATTGTCATACTGAATATATAAAGACTACAATTTAAAAATTTGCAACACCCTTGCGAAACATTGTCAGCTGTTGATGTTAAATGTTCCTATACAACCTAAATTTAATTATACAAAAGAACATAATTGATAAACAAGACCAGCCAATGCCCAGTAATAAGAATAGACCAATGATAATTATGAAGATGGTATAATCTAATATTATAGCTCAGATTAGTTTGTTCATTAGGCTTAAACGCTAACATGCCCAGCTGGCACACTCAGACACTTTACTGGAAATCATTTACTATAGTGCTGTTATAAGTACCAGCTAAATGTGATAAGTGTCAAAGGGTAAGTTCAACCTTCACAAGAACAAGACCATGAAACAAGAACATAGGTACTGACAGTATATAACGCATATATAGCAGTATATAACGCAATCTTTTTCATGAGGAAACAAAAACCCCATTGAGAGTTTGCAGGTACTTTCTCTCCATTCTAAAGGCTATCAGCTGACTCACATTTCATCTTTGTCCTCACTCTCAAAAGCAACTTGATAGGGTCACTGCACATGACAGGTCTTTTGACATTAACGTGTGTGTGTGCGCAGTACAGACAATTCTGACAGCTACCTCTTTTAAAACCACAGTTACTTCAATGAAAATTACTAGCAAATTAAGTGTTTTTATTTAAGTACACTAAGGCATGAATCTGTACTATTAGCAAATGATTAAATCGCGTGATCTTCCCTCTCTACAGATATAAAGCAAAAACAATGTTTTGTTTCCATATAGCTACAGCTATGAGGACTACAAAGAAACGGCAGACTGGCTTCTTGCTCACACTGATATCAGGCCCAAAGTGGCAATCATCTGTGGTTCTGGTCTTGGTGGATTAGCTGACATGTTGGACCACAAGACTGCTTTCCCTTATGAGAAAATCCCCCGGTTTCCCCACAGCACAGGTTAGAGACAGATTTTCCTGTCATGTGGATTGGTTTTACTGAGCCACACTGCTTTGATGGTAATCATTTACGGTCTGTTTTGTTTCATAATCTATTAATTGAAAACACAAATATAACAAGTGGACACTGCTAATATTTTGCCATAAACTGAAAATATTTATACTTAATACTTACACATAAAACATGTCTTTTCAGTGCAAGGACATAAAGGTCAGCTGGTGTTTGGAAAACTGTATGGAAAGCCGTGTGTTTGCATGCAAGGACGTTTCCATTTCTATGAGGGCTATAATGTAGCTACAGTAAGTATCATTCTTAAAACCACAAAGAGTAACTATATAAGGCATGTACTGTATATTTATATCCTCCATTATCTGCCATTCTGCCCATCTGTGCAAGTGGAAATGACTTCAAATATAGATTTCAAGTTAAGTGGAAACTCATGTCAGATGTGCCAAACTTTGTAGGTGCTTAAACCCTTTAATGCTTATACAGATAATGAATAAAAGTCAGAGAGTCATCAGTTTCTTCTTTCCATTAACAATTTTAAACCACTAAAGTTATTCTGTATTTAACCGTTGACTATTTGACTTGTTACTAAGCAATTTAAGTAGAACAGACAGGAGCACAGTTAACCTTTGACAACCTCCTCATTCATCTAGCAATACCTCCTATAAACTTTTACGACACATTTCAAACACTTGTCACGCGTGTGATCAGGTTAAAAAATGTTCAATGTGCTTATAGTGAAGTGTGATGTCCTTTTGCAAGTATTTTTATAGTATTCTGTGTTTGTGCAGCAAAGTTTCTGTGTACCATTTTAATCAGTGATTAAGTAAGGCTTTTTAAATTATACTTGCCACAAGGCTTAAGGATGATTCAGCAATTCATACAAAGGGGCTATACTTCCAAAAAAAAGATTTTAAAAGGTTCCTCACAGCGATGCCAAAGAAAAACATTTTCACATTTAGTCAAAGGTTCTTAAAACCACCACCTTTTCTCACCTTCATGGTTCTTATAGAATCATATAGCCAAAAATGGTTCTATGACAACTTCTATATAAGACTGTATATTGCCTTTGTTGTATTCAAATAACCACATATTAATCTTATACATCAATTCATACATGAAATCATTAGTTCCTGTTTAAGAAAGGATGAAATCTCTGTGCTGTTTGTTTCTTTTAGGTCACATATCCAGTAAGAGTGTTTTACCTTCTAGGCATTGAGACTTTGATTGTGACAAATGCCGCTGGAGGACTAAATCCCAAGTACAAAGTTGGCGACATAATGCTGATCAAAGACCATATCAACATGCCGGGTTTTGCTGGTCAAAATCCCCTGTGTGGTCACAATGAGGACAGGTGAATTTCAGTCACACAGGTTTGAGATCTTGTTGTGGTTATCACAACAAGCTATTGTAATAATAAACTTACCCAGTGACAGAATTCAGTGACAATCTACAGAAACATTAGATTAATACATTATTATTTGCATTTAGTCTTTAGTATTTTTAATACTTTAATATTAGTGTCACTATTTGCACTGGAAGAACATCTTAGTAGCTTTTCTGTAATGCTTTGTAAAGCCAGTCTAATGTTCACATTGTAATGCATGTTTCTATAGATTTGGTGTGCGCTTTCCCTGCATGTCTGACGCGTATGATAAAGACTTGGCACGGCTGGCCAGGAAAACTGCGGAAGAACTCGGCTGTGCCTCTTTTCTCCAGGAGGGCGTTTACTGCATGTTGGCTGGTCCGTCCTATGAGACGATTGCAGAGTGCAAACTTCTGCAGCTGTTCGGGGCGGATGCCGTGGGTATGTACTGTATGACATACTGTAAAATGTCCCTGGAAAATGTCATTAGATCATGAGTAAGCAGGACAGAGGATTTGTATTACTTAAACTTAAAGCTGTGTTTGCTATAAGAATCGCATGATCAATTAGTGTTAGAAATGTTGGATCAATGTCAATGTAAGACTACAGAGCAAATTTGAACATTCAGTAGTTCTAGGGTGGTTGTGACTTAATGGTTAGAGCGTCAGACTTGCAACCTGAAGATTAGGGTTCAATTTCCAATGCTAGCAGAATACAACAGATGTGCCCTTGAGCAAGGCACCTTTCTCACAATTGCTCCCTGGTTGCTGCAGTGAATGGTGTGTGTGTAAAGAACAAATGAGTATGGTTACTATACCTGCACATCAATTCTTCCGGCCTGATTGTTTCTCTGTGATTAAATTCCAGGTATGAGTACTGTTCCAGAGGTGGTTGTCGCTCGGCATTGTGGGGTGCGTGTGTTCGGACTGTCTCTCATCACCAACAAGGTGGTGACTGACTATGAGAGCCACGAGAGGGCCAATCATGAAGAAGTTCTGGAAACCACCCGCATGCGAACCGAAGACCTTCAAAAGATAGTCAGCCATTTAGTGAAACAAATGTAGCACAGCAATTTACTGCATTCACTAAAAACATCACAAAGGTGCAAAAGTTATATTTACTACATATTGTATCTTGTTCAGGGATAGATTATGCTTTTCATGTTCCAGTGCCTAAGTCTAATTTTAGACTAGGTTTGTTTACCTCGCTTTGGTGTGCACAATGTCCACAACACATTACTGTGGGATTCAAACTAGTTACTAATATAATGTATGAAATGTGCTCACATCATTCCTAAAAAAATGAATGTTAAGAACAACTGAAGGCAGAACAATCAATATTCATGTCACACAGTTTTGAAAGAAGACTTAAAGATCAAAACACTTAAACAGGGACAAACACTGACTCACTTAAAAACAGTGATGCAATCCAACAATCTTCAGCTGTATGAAAGAGAATTTATTATTTTCTGATTTTTAATACAGACTAAATCAGTAGGACTGTGGAAATTAGTTAACAGATAAATACACATTAGAAATAATCCAAAGAACTATACATATAATGTTAGATTTTGTTGTCTGAAAACAATAGCAAAAAATGTCTTTTGAAAACTTTATAGATTTCTAATTGTCTTAGAAGTGTATTATAAATCAAATATGACAAAAATATGTGATATAATGACATGCTGTTTGGTGGTAAATATATTTTATCATTGTACTTTCCTGTTCATTGTACTTTTCAAGATCATTTGCATGCTTTTGTTGTTATTCACGTAAACGAAAGCTACAGCTAGAAATCTGATCTCCAGGCTTTGGTACACCATATAAAATATAGGGCAGATTTTGTCATGAGTTTAAACAGTTCTTGGATATGTCCAATCCAATAGTAAGTATTAATATAAATCTAGTTAAAGAAAAAGGTAGAGAGAACGAGTGAAAAAACAGTTGTGTGCATCTACATAAATTCTGAAAAGTTTATACATCTAAAACAACATGTTAGACATGCTACCTAACCCCCAGTTCACTACATTATTGATAAATCCTCCTGACCCACCTCTGAAGTAGAGATGAAATATTAACAACATCAAGCTTGTGGCAATTTTGTCACCAAGCAAAAACCTTTAAACAAAGAGTTACATGCACGTTGAGTTGCTTACAGGAGAGTAATACAATTTGTAACTGAATTACATAGACGCTTTTACCAAAGAAGCTTACAGTGCATTCAAGGTATACATTTTATCAGTATACATGTTACCTGGAATTCGAACCCACAACCCACAACCTGCGCAGCTAACACAATGTTTTACCAGCTGAGATACAGGAACACTGCAGCCATAAAAAACAGCACTGTAGCTAAATTACAACTGAATGGTTTGTAGATGGATTCATACAGAGATGTAACTCATTTACAGAGCTCTGATGAAGTCAAAGTATGAACAAAGTATGTACTATGTATGTAGAATGCTTGATGCAGTTTCTGTAGCATGCCAAGCAAAACGAATGTTTTTTAACACATTCATACAATGCGATTTGTTTTTAGATGACAGGAAGAAGTATGTATAGTATAAATGTGAAAATATTTAGTATGCATATAGAAGTATGCATTAACATTTTTTGCATATTTGTATGTTAGGGACAATCTCTTGATTGTACATCTCTGCACACAAAAGCTGTTTTAGAGGCAGTGAGCATCTGTCTGAGAATGACTCTGCTCTTTCCAGTGATGTCAAAACCTTTAGATCAATCTGTTATTCAGATGCTTCCTCGCAGACTTTTCACAAAATATGTATTATTTATATATTAAACCCTGCTGTGCAGACTCGGTCCAGAGTGGGACCTCTCAAAAATCACAGTCCCTGTGTGCCATTAGTGAATGTGTTACTGTTATGCAATTAGTAACAGACCACGGCCTGAAATATTCAGGAGTTGAAGAAACAGGAAGTGTACGGCAGTGACTGTTTGTGACGGCCTTTCTAGAGGAAGCCAGGAAAAGTAATGATCTGTTTAGATCTTACATGTTTTTGTTCTGCTTCCTTTGACATATTACCTCATTTGAAATTGTTTCTCTCTCTTTAATGTTTTCCACTACCAGGCAGTTTCAGTTTATCTCTATGTGTGATCCAAACACTAGCAGGAACTGTAAACCGCTAATGCTATTAAAATCAGTCACTCATGAGGAAAAGAATCATTGATATAATGGTTGGGTAGTGAATTCTTTCTAATCTGTTCATTAAAGTACATTAACATAAATAATAATCTCCCTTCTAAAACTCTTCTGTCTTTCAGTCTCTCATGCACACAGCCACATCCCAGCTAACAATTTTAGGTATATATATATATGAACGTTACTTCGTGAACATTTTGCATAACTGTTTAGAGAAAGTTAGCCAACGTTCTAAAAATGTTCCCTGTTAGCTGGGATATCATCACAAACAAATATATGATCTCTATGATGGTGTAACAGACCATTAAATCAGTACCTTGTTATTTCACAATCCCACCGCATCCCTCCGCGCTGAATATGCTATCGTGATTTTCCATTTCTCATTTCCCTTTCATCAAGCTCCTACAATTCTGGGTTTGATGGAGAGCTTTCACCATCTCCCTTAAATCATGTTTGCAGCAGGAGACACAGAAAGAGCGAGAGATCACTCAGGGGACACGTTGGCATTAACCATCTATACACATTCTTGGCAAAGTGGAATCTATTGAGACAGTGGCACCATATTAGACAGAAAGATCTTATTTATTCATGTACAGAGTTAAGTGAGCAAGACAGAAAGTAAGAGAAAGAGAAAGAGTAGGTCAATGCATTTTTCATATACAAATTTATGACATTACTCATCCTGAATTGATAATCCCCTGTTGCACCAACATACAGTTGGTCCAAAAATGTGAGGCCATGTTTTAATGCTGGGATTTAAAGTCTGATTTAAACTTGGAATCGAAAGGATTGCAGGATTTTGTGAAATATAAAAAGTTGCCACATTGCCAATGTAAAAGGGACAGTTCACTCAAAAAAATAAATTCTGCACCCTTATGTCTATAAAGGGCTGTCAGTCACTAACATTCTAATATTCTTCTTCCTGCAGAAGGAAATGTAATAATTCAGTAAATTGTGATTCTCTCATGATTAGCTTATTAACCTTTTGGTGAACTATCCATTATAGAACTGATTCCATTGAACCAGACAAAATGCTGTTTAGATCCTTCTCAGATCATGCTGGGATAACTTGATCCATCAGGGTTTGCACAAATCTATGGAACCCATGCCACCAAAGTTGATAATATACTTTGTAATGAATAAAAAAATCTATTAAATTAGGAAAACTGTGATCTTACACTTTTGAAGCTTTGTTACATTTGACAAAAATGAACATTTTTGCACTTGGCAATTGCTTCAATTACGGTACATATAAGGTAAACATTTTATCAGTACATACAGCAATCAAACCCACAACCTCAATGATCAACCTTAACGCAATTCTCTACCAATGGAGCTGCTGGTACATTCTGTAGTTTAAAAAGTTGATCAATCACACAACAAAAGGTACAGCTGGGGGTTTCAAGAAAATGAGACATCTCTGCTGAATAAAGAATTTCCACACTTCCAAACTCACCCGTCAGCAGTCAGTTCACTGGAGTACAGCCAATACCTGGGTGACAAAGCAGATGGTATTGACAGAGCATTCTTCAATAATCATATTAGTTCACTGTCACTTTCAGCGCATATTGATTGACGTTTTTGCCCTGTAGATCATATTAGATACCCAGCCATTCCATCACCACTGAGAAAAGTTGTCTGTTCAAAGGACAACAACAACTGACTAGGAATTATATCAAAAATGTCTGTGTTCTGATTCTTTTATCAATCACGGTTTGTTGCTGGCATTATCTTTTTCAGAAAATTCAGATTTTAGTTTTTATTTTCAGCAAAAGAACCAATAATAAATATGACACTATGTATTCAGATCTAAACAGTATCATCTTCCTTTTACTGTTAGGCCTTTGAGGTTGTCAGTAGAGACAGTGTCTTCTGAAAGCCACCAGCAGGTTATAATAAAGGCAGCCTGTGCGGAAAGCTGTTAAATAGATTCAGAGGGGATGGGCTGTTGCATGATCTGACTTCTGCAAGGGAAGCCGGTGATTTACGTGCCGCTTCCAGTCAACGAGGAAAGGAAAGTGTTTATTCCTCAGGATCGCTCAGGAACACTCAGCCTCGTGGCAGCGCTGTCTAGACAGAGTAAATGTATAGATTAACAATCTCTTCCAACCCTTTCAACCTCAGCTGAGCTCTAAACAGAATGAGATGAGTTTGCAAGTATGTTTGAATTACTTACAAAGTATTAATACAATTTTATGTTGTTTTGGTGTAATTTGGATAATTACGTTTTTAATCATTTTTGGCTGAATCTGATAAGAGTTTAATAAAAAATCTGTTTCAAATCAACTACATATCGAATCAATGTCCCATTTTTTTCAATGCCCAGGGATAGAAATATAGAGTCAGTCTGTACATAACATAAGCCAGTTGTGGCACCTCAAGTGAACTAGAACGACATCACTTACTAGAAGTAGATTGTCATATATTAGCATTCATTGACAACTTAGCGTTGTATCCATTATTGTTGCCCCTTCATTCTTGGCTTTCATTGCCTTTAAATAAACCTCAATGTAGGAAAATATTCTGGCAGGGAAAGGTGCAAAAAACATCTAATGTTAATCCAGGTTTACGCTGCGAGCACTATTGCTAAAGTCTGCTAGTTGAATTGGACAAGGTCAGTTAAAAAGCTCCCAGTCACTTAGCCTATATCAGTCATCATTTTCGACCTGACTCTGTGTTGAATTAACTTGAACGCCTGTTTATGCAAATAACCGAGATTAGCGTTGAACGACCTGACCGCCGAGAGACTTCTCATAAGCCACCGACTCTCTGCGGGATGAGTGAAATGTGATTAAAAGTGTGGATTTTAATGAATCTGGCCCTGGTTGAGCCGCTTCAACAAAACGATTGTAATTGGCATTAAAGTTTTGTGAGTGGCACATGGACTGGGCGCTTACACATATTTGGCAGCGAGGGTGCAGTTATTACCCCTCAGCTGCTGGGATCCCTGCAGAAAGTGAGCATTGCTTCTCCCAGCGCTCAGCTCCCGGTTCCTATGGTGCAGGCAGGAGTCTGCATGCATGACTGCGGTGAAATAATTAGCCCTGATGCCGCGGGGACAGATGTCTTTTATCACTCATTGCACTTGCAAGAACCTGTAAGAGACACAAACCTACATTATCTAACAATTTGACACATTTGCATAAGGAAAGTTGATAGGGTAAGTTGAGCAGCCCATCGCATGTACTACACAAGTTAGTGGTCATTACCAAATAGGACAAATGCTGTGCCTTACTAGCCCTTACTAACCCTGTATGTCGGCTACTGTATATTTAATATGCAAACGTATATATATTAAGTATAAATTCTCAGTTTCTCAAAGCTAGTGCCCACTCAGCACTAGTTTCACTTTAGGGTTTTTTTTTGGCCAAAAAGTTCATTAAAGGCTTTTAAAAATGAACGGATATTTGCAAACTGTGCACTATGATAAATTAAAAATACATCTTACTACATTACTGCTTTAAATTCAAAAAGCCAAACATTCAATAAATATCCAAACAAGAAAATGTAATCAAAATAAGTATGTTTACTGAAAGGACTAAATCTACATAAACAGCCCATAAGATTATACTGGGAATGCCCCTTTTGAAAGGTGGTGTATCATTTTTGCCCTGGCCCACATTTTATTGTATTGGTCCTTTTTCAGAGGATATATAGGTTATACTAGCGTAAAGTTGCAGAAATATCAATATCCGACATACAGCAATTCTATTACATCTACAATAAACATCTTTACGAAACCATTTGTGGAGCTAAGCATCCTTACAAGTTCTCCAGCACGTGCAAAAGTGTTGGACCATGGAAAGCAATGCTGGAACTACTGCGCCACCCTATGACTAACAAGGGATTGCAACCACTCCGCGTATTTAAAACCCTTTGCGAAGCACTGAGGGACTTACAGTGTGAATTGGTCTCTGACTGAGTAAAAGTTCGCCCGGGATTTTCTTGCGGACAGTAGGAAAGCTATACCAAAAGATGGCAAACAAAGGACAGCAGCCTCCGTACCTTCACTTGGCAGAGCTGACCGCATCCCAGTTTCTGGAGATCTGGAAACATTTTGATGCAGACGGTGAGTCCAGATGCGCAGTTTATTGCAGGGATTATATGATTACGAGCGGCGCTCATTGAGACTTAAGTGAAATGTTGTCAAAAAAAGAAAAGAGCAAGAAAGTTTGAAGCTGCGTTTACAAAGAAAAACGATTTCGCTGTTTGAATTAAAAAACTAAACAGGAGTGACGACAAGAATTTGGGCTTCAAAACAACTAAAATCCAGCTTTAAAAAACATGCTTTACACATATGGAATTAATGTTTTTCTATTTTAAATTATTACAAAACAAAAAACATGTTACTTAAATGTTTTTTCAATCTAATGTAAATCTATATTGCATGCAGAGTTCGCTTAATTCAGCCATTTAAAGGTAAAATAACATTTTTAATAAATGGCATCTTGGCAGAAAATCACAAGCAGACTTTAAGTTACACTCCATTTCTGCGAGCTGGGCAAGTCATTGTCTAACATTTTTATTATCTCTATTTTGATCATTAAAAACAGTTCATCCTTCATTGTTTTATTACCGTTACTGCTATCATCTTCTACGTTCGGTGCAAGACTGTGCTTCAAAGTCTTTAACCAACACAAAACCTACGGCCAGCTTATGAAGCCGAAGTTCACTTTTTCCAACACCGTCTATTCCCTAATGTTTCACGCACCCTGGAGCATCTCTCGGTGCGTCGCTGTGTTTGGTGGATGGGCGTGTTCGTTCAGACTCCCCTGGTCCCCCTGAAGATCACTGAGTCATCAAGCTGGTTTCCTTGAAGCTTCTCTTGCAAGCTGCAATATAACATTTGGAAAATCCCCAATTTCAAGCTCGTTTATTATTTATTACGAATCTTTATTACGCATCCATCGTTTCAAATGCGCGTGCGTAAAACACAGAGTTACGAAAATGGCACGTCCATAAATACAGTACTGCTATCTGAACGGGTTACAATGAAAAAACATCATGAGAAATTGAACACGAAATTTCACTTTCCACTTCAAATAGCTAGTTAAACACGTTAGTACATTGAAATAAAAGTTGAGTGTGAGAAATAATTTTCATGAATTCAAATAATTTCCAAGAAATTCGTCATTTTTACCCCCCATGTTCTTACTTATACGATAAATATTAAAGCATGTATTTTTTTGTGCTGCCTTATACTGTAAGGTTTATAAAACATTAAAGAACATGGTAACACAACTTGGCTTCACACACTGCAGGGTAAATAAGAAAACCAAGAGAAGCAATGGCTGTCAAATTATGAAATCAAAAATGAATTGCCACACAACCTGTACACGGCTATTTTAAATAACATGGTATAATTTCCAGTATTTATGTTTTACCATTCATCCAAGTTCTTACTGATATTTTATAATATTTCTTCCATATCAGCCTTAGACTTAAGCTACTGAAACACAATGGGACACATTGTTCAAACTCTGACATATTAGAATGCGTCATAGTGCAAAATGGCTACTCCAACAGCTATAATTCCAAGATGGCTGACAGTGGCAGAACATATGAAAGATGATAATAGCATAGGCAACTAAAGTCAATAGGAATAGGCTTCCAATATAGAAGTGAATGTTCGTTGTGTAATTAATGCATGGGTCAAATTGCACCTCTGTCTCTTTGAACTCAACAATCTTTATACATTGACATTCTAAAGCCCTTAAGTTTAACGATTATGTAGAAATCGAATTCAATGTAAAGAAAACGAATGGTCATATTGTCTCTCAAAATGTCAGAGCAACCCTATATTGACTGCAGATGGCTACGGAGGAATCAATTGCTCAACAGGATTAATGCATGTGTAAACTGTAATTAACATGTAGAGTATTCAGCAATATAGAAGATACTTTAACATAGATCTTGCAATCTACATATGTAGTGTTCAGCAGTAAACTGCAAAATCCCGGACAGCCTGTCTTCATTTATACTGTACAGCTAATCGTTTTATTCTCATCAGCCATGCAAAGGTGTTTCTTAAATGTAGTGTACCTCAGATTTATTATAAACAACAAACAGGGATTTCCCATGAATCCTCTGTCAAGCTTTCCACAAATGAAACTGTAATCCACTCAAAAATCAAAGTAGTCGACAGTAAAACATTTCTAGTGTCTAATATAGGTGAAAATATATTTATGAACCCACTAGTATTCCAAAGTATTCCTCATTTCCTGTAGGTAACAATCACTTGCCGCTGTGATGTACAGTATGAGGCCATACACACAAACCTCCACTTTAAACATGCACACACACATTTCCTTTGCATGAATGCCAATTTCCTGGCATGGGAAATTGCCCCAGATGGTAACATTACATTTATTTGTGGAGGCAATTTAACATTTCAGCAGTATCTTCTGAAGCATCAAAAAAATCTCTCTTTTGTCTTTTCAAATAAATGGACTTTAAAGTCTCATACTGTAAGGCCTCCAATTAAATGAAAAATGAAAGGAGAAAGCCTTCAAAGCTTAACTGGGAGACTAGCCATAAAAAGTTTTTAATTAAGAACTGTATTACTTGGATTTGGGTGACAGCCAACAAACCAATCTAGAGTTAACCAGCTTCTGAAGTGGCCATCTAGCCAATCTCATTACTTAACAGATTTAAGAATAGTAGTTATCTAGTCAGATAATGATAAGCACTATTAATTACTGTGCAACCTCAGTAAGTACTGAACTATATTTCGGTATGTTACAGGAAATGGTTACATTGAGGGTAAAGAGCTTGAAAACTTCTTCAGTCAGTTGGAGATTGCACGGAGAGGGGCAGGCGTGGTGAGTACACAGATACAAATATTGCTTGGACTGGTTCACATCAAGTCAAAAGTTTAAACACTTCTAGATATTATAGTTACACTTATGATAAAATATTCATTAAACAGTCTTAAGAAATTGATCGAAACCTGGACTGTGTATAGATCACACCAACAAGAACTGTAGTTTGTAGGGTAGCACTGTTGTTTACATGTAAAGGATGTTTGAAAATCCATTTTTACAAGTTCTGTTTGGTGCCACTTGCATTTTTCAAATGACGTTCACCTTTGCAGTTGCATACAAATCAAATATTCAAAAGCCCAGATGACTAAGCAGACGGCAGAGAAGACTTTTTCATTATTCCTGTTTATTTAACAATAAAACAAGAAAGCTTCAAATAACTTTAAATCAGCCTGTACTGTTGTCTTAGAAGTCTGTATTATTATTATCTACCCTACAAGTGGCTGTGAATATGACTGCTGTATTTATTCATAACTCTCTGTTTTGCACATTGTACTTGCACAATTTTTACATGGTGTATTATTGATATCTGCGCTTTCTTAACATCTTGCTGGCATTTTCAATAACCCATTGAAATGTGAAATAGACATTTCTCCTGTGCTTTCACAATGCAGGACCCCACAAATGTGGCCTTTAAAGACAAGATGACAGAGTTCATGCAGAAATTTGACAAGAACAAGGATGGGAGAATTGAGATGTCAGAGGTAGAGGAACAAATCACTTAACACAACATCATGACCGACACTCTCAGAGATTGAAATTCTCTCACACCCAGAATGCTTCGTTCCTGAGGAGAGACAAGGTCTAATGTCACTTGCCACATATCGTATGTTATTGATAGAACTGTCCAAAAAGATCCAGGTCTCAAACAGAAACACAACTGAAGTTTTCCAATTGTTATGTTGGCTATCTGGAAATCTGATCCAGTCATCTACTTTCCCATCAGCTGGCTCAGATCCTGCCCACAGAAGAGAACTTCCTTCTCTGTTTCAGACAGTTTGTGGGATCCAGCAC
>JBAJNP010001202.1:0-52734 GCA_036877545.1 Yasuhikotakia modesta
TATATATAATGTTTTAAATGTTATAGCTTTTTTGATAATAGTAATTTTTGTAAGCCATGGTTCATATTGTTGCTGTGTTAACTCTTCATCTAGCATAACATTCTACCCCAGAAAACTCCTTGTATTTGTATATTTGACGTAAACACAGAATGTAATCTGTGCATATGCAATTACACAACCTATTGTCATGGGCAACTGTTTGATTTCTACAGGCTTTAAACATACATGTGCTGAATGCCTTTGATTACAAATTGTAGTGGCAAAAAGTGACATTTAGAATGAAAGGTGAAACGTAATATGTACAACTCATTTTATGCTCAGATCAGTGTGATTAGTGTTTTTTATTCATTTGTTACCTTTTTAATTTACTTATTTAAAAAAATAATAATTGATGGAATGTAATTTTTCAAATAAATAAAACAAACACTGGTCTTTGCATGAAGACACTTTGTTTAAAAAAACAACATAGCGTTTATCCTTTTAATAATGAAACACATATGGACACACAAGCCACTGCTTATTAGTAGGAAAAATAACTTTGTTTCACTCAGTTTATATGTGGTGTTACCTTGTATGTTACTGTATGTTTGCATAGCACTCACTGTCACCAAAGATATCCCCATTTTTTGCGTTACCCTCATTCTCCCTTCCCTCTCTGAAACCCAGTTTCATCTATCTGTGAGATCAAAGCAGAGTTACTCCTCGCTCATATCACACACTGCAGCAGATATCAAAGTTGGGAGGCTGTTAGCATGTGGGCGCTTTAAGGCAAGACTGATAACAGAGCCGTTTCATTAGCGCCCCTCATTTACAACAAACACGAAGCTCAGCTGGGAAACCTTCCATGAGAAAGTTCTTAGAAATCAGGAAGAAACATTCTTTAAAATCAGTTTTTTGATGAAGATGTCACGCGTGTGGGTCTGTGGGGATTTCTGCTGTGAGCTAAAGACTGTAGAAACTGTGAAATGGAGTATGGAAGGGGATTGGATCGGAGCTACAGCTGTCTGTTTAATGCATTGTGTAACGGTTCAACGAAAGCTCTACTCTGTTAATATAAAACAAGTATATAGTATTTTTATGCATGTATATACAAACACGACACACCTGTTGTCTTTGTTGAAGATAGCGTCTGCTGTACATTTGTTCAACAACATGGCAACGTTTCATCAGTATTTATCTTTTATTTAGCAGTTTAACCAGCAATTAACCCAGAGCACAGTCTCACACACACACACACACACACACACACACACACACACACACACACACACACGTACGTCTCCATCATTACTGCCCTTAACCCCACGTTTGCTAGTTTAACTAGATTTCCTTTATTGAGAATAAACAGCATCAGAAATGCCTGCTGTGTGTTTTCACCATGTTCTGAACATGCAGTACATATGAATCCCATTATTATAGATAGGAGATTTTAAACAGATGTTTATACACGCATGCATACAGTCAGATTAAAGCTCTATAGATTCAGGTGATTAGCATGTTTTGATAACACAGAATGCTAATGATTGCTCACGGTTCTCAATCGTTAATCATATTAGCATCGTTTAGCAGGTGAGCAGCTGTAACGGGGGCTTCCCACGGATTCCATCGGAAACATGATGGCGTTCCCAGCGGGAGATTGACTGACATGGAATTAACAGCAGATTGATGCTATATTTCCTAAAAGCAGCTGTAAGCATTTTTTTCTGAAATATTATGAAAGAAATTTGTGTATTTGGTGAATGTTGGTGAAATACCAACTTGATGTTGTTGCTGGTCAGCAAAAAGCTAAATCTACATATTGGTTCAACAATTTAGTTAATTGTAGTGTATTCTCAGTTCAGTAGCTGGTCGCTGTGGAGGAAGTCTGTGTTTTGTGTTAATATTCTGTCTGGATTATGACAAGACCCACAAATGATGTTTCAGACTATGTGAAAGTATATATGTCTGGGTAGACCAATTGGTGTATTGAAATGTCCTACATTGATTTGTCTCAATAAGTTAGAAACAGCCTTCAGCTAAACTCACACAGATCAGTGCATCGCTTAAACTGTGTATCAGTCTTGCGTACAACACCGTTAATAGAATCGCCCTTTAACCTCCTTAAACTTTATGAAATTGTTTGTGTTGTATCTATTTAAATTAAATGCACACTGTCATCCACCTGGGATGCCTCTGTCCTTCAAAGCCAGCAGTTCTGAGCACTCATCACACATGATGGAGGACATTAACTTAGTGACACAATGCAATTTTACAAACCCCCACCGTGTGCTGCACGTAGGTTGGCGTGTGGGGGGCTCAGACTGGATTTGCGTCTGTATGTTGTCCTCCTTAACTTTTCTACTCATTCATCCAGGGAATACAGTCTCATCAACATGCCTAATAAGATTTTCGCAGCACTGTGAGCAATGCCGGGGGCACGAGATTAGATAAATGGCGGCTTTAATAAAGGCTAAAGGCTCACATTAGAGACTCATTAGTATTAGTGAACCTTTTTTTGATGTTATTAGTGTTGTGACACAGGAACTCTCAGGAGAATTGTTGCCCTCCGCGAGAGACAGACGGCGGACAGATCTGGTGGGAGGAGGGGGGCGTAGCCTCCTCTGAAAGGGAGTTAGGTGCAAATGAATGCAGGTGGCAAATAAATAATGGTGGTTCTGTGTAGATACAGAAAGTAAGTGTTACAGGGCGCAGTGAATGCCTCAGAACAAACGCTGACATCAGATGGACAATTTAGGTGTTATATGAATAACAAAACTTGAAAAGATAGACAGACAGACAGAAGTGTTGCCTGGAGGTTTAAAATAGTTTTAATGTTAAACAGGTCCGTCATATAGACAGATGTCTACATTTAATCTGTGTTTTTCTAAAGAGAGTGGATTGTTCTGTGGCGAGTTAGTTAAACTAGTATCCAGTTAAACATGATGAATGAAGTCAGAGCAAATTTGTACATAATGGTCTGTTGTTTTTCATTCTGAAGTGTGTCATTCATGATGATAGGTTCTTTCAAAGCGCTAAAAAGCAGCGATAGCATCTGTCAATGTTATTAGAACAATGTTTCTCTCCGTTCTAATAGCAAAAAGTGTGAGATCATGCTAAATTTTTAAATCCTAACTGTTTTTAGTGCAGAAAACAAAAGGCCTGCAAAAAACATAACATGCTTCAAGAACAAGACATGATTTTTTAATGGTCTGATGTTGCCGTGGCCCTGTAGAGCATCGCGGTGTGTAGTTGCCGCGGCAACTGTCTGGCTGTGTGTCTCAATGCTGTCTTCCAAATGACAAGGCAAACAGAAGAAAGAGCCACAGAATGAAGAGCAGTGAGCTACAAAGAGACGGCACAAGGTGTACAATCGCACACGCAAACACACCGTGTGTCCCAACTGGTTTGTGTTGATAGAGAGTCAGTTTGTTGCTTATCGTCCCCTCCTACGTGGCAGTGCACCGTACCGCGGTTTACCGATCCGTTTTCTGTCCAACTCTTCTTTTCTGTGTCATTTATATCTCTCTTTCTTTTTTTGAATCATTTTAATGCTTATCCATTGCTTACGTTTCTTTGTGTGACGATTTGTGTGACGTTTGTTTATTCACGTGTGTAAACAATGATTAAACAAACACGCCGCGTCGTAGTAAAATCACCAAAGCGGGTGAACGTCACACCCTCTCAAGAAGTTCTGATCACATTTTACTGTTTTTCATGTAATTTATACAGTGACTCATCCACTTTTTTATTTCATTTAATAAATATATATAAAAAAACACTTATCTAGTAATTTATTACAAATAACCCTGTCTGTTTCTCTGGACGGTATTGGAGCCGTGAAACAGCTGAAGAACTTACAACAAATTAATTCTGTTCCGCTACAAAATTTAATTAAATTTGAAAATTAAAGTAAAATTATTTTTCAGTTAAATATTCATTTTCCGCTGACTTCTATCTGTTCATTGCTTCTAGGTTTCTGACGTACATTCCAAATAAGGCTAGATGTGGAAATAGCGTTTGGGCAGTTTGGCATTAGCCTGTGTATTTATTGTTCGTTTTGTTGAGTTGCAGGGCTTCACAATTAGTGTCACGTCTCTATCTGCTCTTCTCTGCTTGCCTTCATGCTTGCGTTCACCGCAATTAAGAACAAACCGCTCATGTGGATAGATGTGGCCTTCCATATTTAATTAGCAAAGCTAGTGTACATAGCCCGGGCTGTTTGGCCTGCATGCTAATCAGTTTGTTTGCTGTCACACAACAAGGCTGGTGAGGATCTTGCGCTGAGTGACTCTTGAGACATGAACTAAACGTGTCTCATGCTTTTGTCATTAGTTTAGAGACATTTGCACTTTGGTCTTAATTAGAAACGATCATTGGGGTATTATTAACACAAATGTATCGTTTTATCCTGTTTACTGTAAATATGTATGTTTTTCCAAAAAAAACATAAAATTGACACATCAGGAAAAGAAGGACCATTGAAATTTTGTTGTCGGAATGTCAAAGTTAGGAAAAATTGTATTTATATGTACATATAGTGAAACGGTTTTAACAGGAAGAGAACAAAATGTTTTTATTAGAAAATAGATTTTACATGACTTTGGGTGAAGTAATTTTTTTCTTGTAACAAATTGATCTAGAATCATTTGCAACTCTCTGTATTTTTTTAGGGAATATGGAAACTGAAGTGAAATTGAACTCAATCTATAGGTCCATGTCATTATGTACAGACAGTAATGTTTACAGGCTTGGTGTTCCAGTATGTAAGTGTTTCATGACATACATACAGCTGTGTCTTAAGTACTTTGTTATTCGTTGCAGTTCACTCATTTTTATCTGCTGTTCTTAAATGAACTCAGAGATCTGATGTCTATTTGTTTGTTCTTCCTCATTGTGGGTAGGATTAAGCTTCATGGATAACACTGAAGATTATTGCGGGTGAACAAATGAAAGTCTAATGTTGTTGGAAATTTATCATTTGTAAATTGTACTTACTGCAGATCCCAGATTTTTTTTTTTTTACTTTAATGGTTAAAGTAAAAACTGGTGAGACTTGTCCTAAGTTGCCATATTTTAATATGAATGTGAGTCTTATTTGAACAAGATTTTAAAATTGGGGTTTTAACCAACAACTCAATGCCCCAGTTCCTCATACAAATCACTATTCTCTCATATTTCTTCAGAATAGTTGAAATACAGTTTAATGTTTCTCCACAGCTGTGGTCATTATAATTAGAGATAAATAAACACTTTCCGCCGGAAGAAAGTAATAGTATGTTTAAAACAATATGGGGGCAATCAGGAAAAAAATAACTGGTCATTTGTTTGTGAACTATTTCTCTGAACCCTTATCCTGTTATTTCGGTTGGAACAGGTTTGGAGCCAGACGTGTCAGCGAATGATAAACACCTGTTGTGTTGTTAGCTGAAGTACTTGTCAGCGGTAACGTTGGTTTATTCACAATAGTAGCCTTTCATTTCACCCCTCCATCAGTCAGAGATTCTTGCACTGGTTTAGTCAGGAACAGTTGATTGTTCTGCGTCTCAAGGAGCGATTGAATCACTCCCCTCTCTTTAATCCCTCAGGTGGTCCGTGCTCCAGAGCGGCGTTTATTTGACAGATATGATCTAATCCGATTGCATTCGATTTGATTTTCTTCCTTAGCCTTTCCCGCCAATTGGACCTGATCTCATATTATGCCTCCTTAATGGAACTGAGGAGAGAGAATCAGCTCTCGTTTTTGAAGCGAAGAAGAACGAGCTTCGATGAAATGACATTACGACACGCTTTGCTAAGCTAATGCACGCTAATGTCTAATCAGACAACACCATATGCCTGTTAGCCAGGCCTCTCCGGACCGCCGGATGCAGGCAGACATGCGCTAAGCTCCTGGAACGGGAAGCCCTAAAAGTATGTATGTCACAAAGGATCAACCAGGAATTTGATTTGTGCTGCCTGCAGCGTCCACACTTTCCCTCAATAATTATCAATAATGCTATACATGCTGTTTTTGGCAATATATAACCAAGCTTGTTTAATTCCCCGGAGCTCACGCTGTCATTACAATTATATTCCCTGTATTTCCCGATGTCCACGGCTCTCAGATTGCATTGAGTGTTTTAGGGAAACGCATAAGGCAGCTTGAGGGTTCTGATAACACCCACATCAAATCTGCATGAACAGCGAGACGCCGGTGTCTGTGTGCAGTCTCTTAACTAATTGATGGAATTGGTCTAATATGCTTTTACACAAAGTTTCAGAATCCTCAGGGATGCGCTCACACCCACTTTAGCTTGTCGCTTTCGCTCGATCTATATATACACGCGGCTGTATAGCTGAAAATGTACTTTTCTTCCCTGGCCCCTGTGTGTTGAGATTATTTTCTAATGATTTCATTTGTTTATAGTTGGTTGTTTGTATTTGCAGCAAAGATAAGAAGTTGTGGAAGTTTTATGTGAAGAATTGAGCTTTAGAAAGTAGAAACACTCTGATCTTTTCTGTGATAACAGCCGTTTTACCAGAAAGAGGCTCATTTATCAACAATTCGTGGCAGTCGTGGCAGTTTTCATCGTTTTTTCCCGTTTCATCATTTCTCTGTAGTGTCCACTCAGGTCAACTGGTGGTCTTAGACTGATGACAAATTGTTCACACAATCTTTTCACCTACAGGATAACGGCAGAAAACATATAGGCAACACTCAGGCAACACTCAAACAACACTGGATTGTAGGAATGTATTTGTTTTAGGGCGGTAATCATGTGAAATGACCTATGAGAACCTTTCGGTAAATCTGTAAGAATGTTTTAACACCAAATGACAGACAGACAGATCACTGTCAGGTCATAATTGCAGTTGCTGTTAGGCACTTGTGACTGGATGCAACATTAATAATGAGCTTGACATTTTTTAGTGTATTGCTTGTAAAATTAGTTTTATATGAAAATTAATCAGTTTTCATACTATAAACAACAACATTATTGAATAAAACTCTCAGAATAAGAGAATAAAGTGAAAACTTTTGACATGATGTTCAGGTGACGTGTTACAGGAGATCACATGACCTCCTCTATCTGGATTTTCATTGGCAGTTATAAGAAAGATTTTCTGCTTATTTGCATAAGTTATAACATAAATGCTAATTGTTAAACACAGCCACAACAGTTGCGTCACCATTGTGCATCACTGAAAATCTCAAGGCTCATTTAAAATTTATTGACTTCTGATCAGATCACTGCAGATGTTATATAATAGTCTAAAAATACTGCTTTCTCTTTTTTCAATATTTTGTGGAACATTAAGGGCGAGATGCTTTGCATTCTATTCAAAGCATTAGAAACCTTGATTAGCACAAAAATTCATAGATGTTTCTCTTTCCTCCAGCCCTCAGCCGTGTGAAGATAGAGGGAAATGAAGTTGTTTTATCTGCAATGCAGCAGTAAAGAAGCTTCTTAAAATCATAGAAATATTCATGAATCACAAACACTCAGTCAGACTCCCTTTCTGCTCGGTACGGTAATGAACAAAGCTGAACGGGTGACCGGTTCCTACAAAGATTCACCCTCATATCATAAATAAAGATGAAGTAGTTGTTCAACACTGTGGGAGCTGGAAAGAGTTGAGAGGAAAGAGTTTCCTCTTCTTGTCTCTTCTCAAGACGTCTTTAAAGGCCGCTTTCTCGTTCCTGTCTCTGATCTTTCTCATCTCAAAGGCCAACGACTTAAGCTCTCCATTGATTTCCAATATATAAAATGGTTAGAAGGTTAAAGAACGAATCGGAATGGAACAAAAGAGGTAACGACTGGCATCGAGTTGTGATTGGTTGACTTTTCGACCAACGTGACGTGTATGTAGGGCTCCTGCTACATACACATTCAGGCATATATATTTCATATATAATTCCCTAAATATGCCATTTTTATTTTTGTATTTTGTGTTGTAATTGCTTGTAGAGACAGAATGTGATGTTAAAGCCAGAATTAGGAAACTCTCCTCGCATTATGTTTCGTTCTGTCTAGCTTTCTCTCTGCATAAGGACACGCATAAATGCCACACCCCCAAAAAATCTGATTGGGTGAGGTGGATCTACAAGCAGCCTTAAGCAATCAGCCAGGTTATTTCATGTAAAACTAATGACTAGTCATTTTCCTTCACATTTTGAGCTTCTTTATCTGGTTACAAATGTTAATTATGTTAAAAGCGTGTCTGAATAAGCAGTTCAGTTATTAAACATCTAAGGATTTTATTCTCGTGTCCCAGAACAATTAACCCTAACATCTTATGCTGTGTTGTGCTAAAGGTATGTTATAGAAACATGAGTGCGTACAGAGAGGAGGGCTAGTGCTGGTATTAACTGTGGATTGTAGCATGATAATGATGGTGTGTGTGAGGTGTTGTGGGTGGGGCGATACATTAACACATGTCTCATAGGAAAAGTAAGAAATTCTTCTTTTATGTTTGTCTTTGCTGCTTTTTTAATGTTAAAGTAAAAATTGTAACAGTTTAAAAAATAAAAGCACTACACATTGTTACATTAGTTGACTTGTATTGTTTATTTATTTTATTTGTTTATCAGTACTGAACCTGTTTTTCCTCTTTTTCTCTTTCTCTTACATGTTGGTTCGGCCCAATGATCAAAACACCAGGTAAGTACATTTTAAACCACTTCAACTAATGCATTTACTTTTTCATTGATAGGCTGTGAAATATCTTAAAAATCTGTGCTTGCATGTGTTTATCTCATGAAAACATGATTACCGCCGGTTGCTTAGCAACAGTATTTAAAGCATCAGTTTTTTACCCCACTTGTGTGTTGAAAGAGTTTTTAAATGTAGTAGCATTTACATGTACGGATAAAAACAAAGAAAGGCAAGAATACACAACGGATCTCTTTCACAATTCCACCGTTTCTGTGTTTCCCAGAACTTTGCGTTTACCTCACTGTCTCTGGTGTTTAGTCTTGTGCCGCCCATCTGCAGATTAAACGCGGCGTCTCCTCCTGTGCTATTTCCTCCAAATTCTCCTCCTCCTCTTTCTCGCTTTCGTTTTTCTCCCATCTTTCCATGTAAAGCAGGTTTGATGTGGGCTGTCTGCTCGCAATTGATCTAAAGGGCTTTTATAGAATAGGAAACTTTCTCCTTTTGTTTGATTTGTCCATGTGCGGTGAAGGGAAGAGCGGATAAACACTTCTGTCGGTTCTGATTCTCCTAGACGCCGCGGAAAGCCTGCAGACCGTCGCGCTCGTGCGTTGCAGTTTCCTGGGCCTCTGCGGTTATTTGCTAGCTGATTAGGCTTTTCGGCTAGCCTGAGCAGAGCAGCCTCAAAGCCCAGCCTCAGCACTGAGTGTAATGACACACATTAGCAGACGTCCGTGTTTGTGTAGATGTGGCACTTTACAGTACGCTTACAATCACATTATGACAATGTTAAATAGGGTCTGCATTTATTTTCTGTGTTGTGGCACATTAATGATCGAGACTGAATTCAGAAGGAGGGCAGAGTTTTAATTGTTCCCAAGGTAATCTGATTGGAGTGTGAAAAGTGGGCTGGGAAATTATTGGTTTAGGTTATTTGTCTCCTCCCACACGGCCTTGATTATGTCATCAGTTAGGTGAAGTAATTTCAGAGGATAATCATTTGTAATCATCCTGTGCACTTGTAGTGCATTTAGTTATTTCTTTCTGTTTAGCAATTTCTTTGTAGCATTAGCAGTTGGCTACTGTTTGGGCTTTTTGTCACAGAATTGTTCTACGGTCCAGAGAAAGGGTAAAAGAAACACGACAAAGACAGCTGAAGGACACGCTCAGATGTCCAGCTTCTTGTTTGGCATGGAGGTCAGGGAGAAGATTGCTTCAGCGAGGCTCACGGTGTGCTGCATCAGTTCTCAGATCCATACCATCAAGCTGACATGCAGAGATCAATTTCTAAGACGGGCAGGACCGTGTTGTGCCTGCAGCGTCTGGTTCTGATCTGGATCACAGAGCACAGGCTCTGAGTGTTACCAGCAAACTATCAACCTGATGTCTGCAGCTGCTGTCCTAAACAGCCACACAACCTGTTGACCATGCAGGTTTATGGCTTTATCAATCTGTGTGTGTGTGTGTGTATGTGTGTATGTGTGTGTGTGTATGTGTATAGTACATTACATTTTACATGCATTCTTTAGCTTGAATGTAATAGTTAAAATACCATAACACAGTGGTACTGCACTTTTTTAATGGCTACTATGTCAAATGTTGCCAGACTGGTGTATTGCTGGAGTGTGTGTGTTTATTTTTAAAGGTTTGTTCACAGCTGACAGACACAGCTCACACACACACACACACAGCACACACACATAATGTTTAGTGTGTAGTAATTGTTAAGCGCTGGGACCTCATGTTGGCTCAGTCGTCACTGTTAATGCATATTTTCAGTAGAGCACAGAAGCTCTCTAAACTGACTGAAAACTCTCTAAACTGACTGAAAACTATAATGTCTCTCAGACCAACTCAGTGTTTTTTCAGTGTAATGCAGAGTTTAACTGTATGTGAACTCAACAGCTACATAGTGTATCCTAGTTATTAACTCATCATGCTAATGTTTAATAATACACACACACACGTTCTAACACACACACTGTCATTTCTGCATCATTTCTGTCTCTGGTGGTGTGTGGGTGAGTCTAGCCCCCAGTGATCCACGTTACAGATGAAACATGGCAAACGCAATTAATTATTAATCATACAAACATGTTTTATCTGTTATTTATTATTATTCTTTTATCATTGTTTGTTGAGACAATATGTGGCTTGCATATGATTTTCTCTCCGGCTCTTCTGAAATCTGCTGCAATATCTTGTTGTCTAGATAGGCGATTTGCTGCGGTGCATTAATTGCTGCGATTGATGTAATGATGTTAGCATGTCGTTCGGGGAGTTTTGTGAAACCATGTCTAGTAGCTTCTTGGATTGGTGGATTATGCATTTTGCAATGCATTGTGGGGTTGTTTTCTCCATGGAGTGTACATAACGTATGTAAACATATATACCTAATAACTTAAAGTTTTTGCTAATCAGCCTGTGACTACCCATGATGTTCCCTATTTAGGCAACTCACTAGTTTTTGTAACACATTTTTTCTGTTACATTTCTCTCTCCTCATGAATGTAGTTAATCACTGTCATTCCACGTGTGAATATGACCTTAAGCTTGTGAGTGTGTGTTTGTGTGTGTGTGTGTGCTTCACATGTGAGGTCTGTATTTTTAAGTAGCATATGCGGCTAACATCTGATCAGCTTGCCTTAGTACTTGACTATGCATGAGGACAGCGGCGCTCGCTAAAGGTCAATGCGCAACGCTCACTGAATCCTGACCAGGCCTTATTTTCACTAAGCAAAGTCCACCTAATTGTTACAATTGACTCCGCTAGATACAATAAAAAAAGACTAATCTTAAGGAACTCGCTCACCCAAAACCTCATCAGAAATTAACCTCCCTGTCTTAAATTAGCATTAACTCACTGTTTTAAAGGCTCTTAATTAGTGTGCATGTTACCAGCTTAACTGATAAAGAAAGATCAATGCAATGAAGTGTGTGAGTGAGAGAAATTAGCCACAGTCTCAACAGTTGACCCTTCATGTCATGCATGAGGTCTGTGCTTTTTGTTATTGTTTTCATTGGTTGTTAATCGTCAGCTGGTCAGAGTTCATTTTTAAATCCTAAATGAAAGGTTAATGATGTATTCACTTCAACAGGTGTCCTTGAATTTCATACGTGAGGCAAACAGGGCGGGTGAGGAGGGAAAAGTTTCTCCATGTTTGCTTGTCTTGGGCGGGTGTGAGGAAAAATGAGGATGACTGAGCTACACTGAGCAATAACACAGTGCCGTGGGTGTTAAGATCTCTTTCTGTATTCATGTATGCCATCATTTATTTACAGCAGTTACGGAGCATCTCGCTGCTCATTCACTTTCCATTTCACTGTCTGTCTCTCTGTCTCTCTCTCTCTCTCTCTCTCTCTCTACTTCACTGGCCTGTCATTTGTTATATCCAATCAGAGATGTGAAGCACTTTACAGGAAGGCAGGTGTGGTTTAGTGGCAAATCATAAGACTGATTCTAGATCAGTCTGGGGTGTTTGTTTCTGTGATGGCATGTCTTGTGTATTATATACCTGCTGGCAGTTTCATTATGTTTAAAATAACTTGTAGTCAAATAACTTGGAACTTTGTAGTCAAATGATATTATTGCGCCTAGGTAATTTGGAAATTAGTTTTTTTAAATGTGTCAATTTGTCAAATTATGAATACAAAGCAGAAAATCAAAGCTTAGAACAGGTAACAGCAACTTTTTATTTAAGGTTTAATTCGTGTGGTGCTTTCCCAAAGCTCAACAGCTCAAAAAAATACAATAATCAATAATCAAGCACAGCACTTACCTGAACTGCTTACTAGTACTTTTTTTGTTAAAAAAGTGGTTGGTTGTGGTTTGTTTGGTGGTTG
Source organism: Yasuhikotakia modesta (assembly GCA_036877545.1). Classification (NCBI taxonomy): domain Eukaryota; kingdom Metazoa; phylum Chordata; class Actinopteri; order Cypriniformes; family Botiidae; genus Yasuhikotakia; species Yasuhikotakia modesta. Next base: position 12,456 of record JBAJNP010001202.1, read on the forward strand.
TTAGGGGTTTCTAGGGTGTGCTTGACATTGTATGTTAGTACGGTTGTGCTTAATTTTCCACCCCACCCCAAATTAATATTCATTTTAAAATGACATGAATAATAATTATGACATTATTATTGTTGTTGTTGTTTATTTACTTTTTGTGACCTTGACATAAATTAGATATTTACATAGTTTAAATATAGAAATATTAAGGGAAGCTCCACAGAGTATTTTGGAGATATTTTGCACTTCATGATCAGGCTGTGGTGAGTGAGAGGAGGACCTTAGGGCTGGCTCCTCTTCAGCCTGCCTGATGGCCTTGCCTCTAGAGAGAGAGAGAGATGGCCCTACAATCACCCTGCCAGCCTCGGACTGCACTGGCATCTCTAATCAGCTTTCCTCGTCTGCCGCATCCTGTTGCCCAGGCAACAACCAAGCCCGCTCGTCTCCCGCTAAGGAGCGAGGCAGAACATCGAGAAACAGCGATGGTGAGAGAATATCGCTGTTCACACAGACTGAGCTGAAATGCTTAATAATGCAATCATTTACACTCAGATTAATACAGTCTAGCAGACAGAAAATCATCAGATTGCCTGAGAATTGAGTGTTTCTCATGTGTCGTGTGTCGGGATACAAGCATTTCACGTCTGTAGTTTTTACACATAACTGGGTGAAAATGAGTGAGACCTTTACAGTTTTCTTCAGCCAATAGACTCGCTATCTACTGTCTATATAGGCAGCATTATAGTTATCACAGAACTTCCTAGCTAACTTATTAGAATGCTTTGCATAGGCAGTAGTTGAAGTAGACACCTACGATGTCTTTTTAGGCAGCCAAAGAGTTTGGGAGCAGTTTTGGAAGTGTTTTTTTGCAGTTTTCAAACAGCATGTTAGCATTTGTGCACAAACAAAAGGGTCATTAGGCTATTTCACAGCCCTCACATACACAACCTGACGGCCGCTTCTTGCTAAGGGCATCACCAACTGTCTGCAGTTCCACCTCCTCATCACCTCCTCTCTGCTTCATAGCAGCTCGCCTCCCGCTCTGTGGAGTGCGGAAAGACGCCTCGGAGGAAGGAGAGAAAGAGTATTGATTCGTTCTTCAGTTAGGCTTGACTAAATAGAGGACTGTGGATGGCCGTGCCGCTAGAGACTAACCACACCGGCTCAATTTTCTGAACCTTGTTCTTCTGGTGTGTAAAGGTCAGGTGAGGTTAGTGAGTGTTAGTGCTGGACTCAACCATCTCACTCTTTCATTACTCCCCCCTATTCCCCCGTTCTCCATCTCTTTATTTCTCTTTCCTCTCTCTTGACTACTGGGTGAGTTTTATTTCAGTCTGATAGAGATGGAGGACAGTTTTTACCTCAGTCTTCCCCTCAGTAGTCAGACTTATAGACTTCTAGCATACAGTTCAGTTCGCAATTGGTTCAGCATTAAATATAATATGTATAATCTAACCTATTTGTAAGAAATTATACTGTATAGTATGCCAAAATTCAGTGTGTGTGTGTGCTAGCAATAATAATTAATAATTTAAGAATCTCCTCACCACCGATCACATCACTAACTATTTAGACGTTGTAGCACATCCCACTTTCCTTCTGGCTAAAGCGCTAACTCCCAGCAGACCTGCAAATAACTCATCCCAGATCATTTCCAACACACAACATGCTTCAGTGAACACACTTCAACCTGTCCTCCGGTGTAATACATGCAACTATAACCAGCCAGTGTCGGTGTGTGTTAGTGTGTAGTTGTTTGCAAGGGTGGCTATTAAGTGTGACTGAGTACATACACACACACTGACATGTATGCATATACTTGCTCACCCAGGGTCGGTATCGTCAGACCTGCAGTTAAGCTTCTGGCTTGTGGACTAATTAAACGATATGAGATGTAACACATGGGCTGAATTCAGCCTCTATACCTGACACTTTTCACCTCAGTTCCTGTGCAGGGATTTTCATTAGCTCTTAATCACAGTTTATTCAGCGGCGCCTCACGCCCTAATTCAAGTCTGGTTGTTTCTGTAATTTTAGTCTGCGTGATACGCAGCCCATTTTGGTTCCTTTAATCGTTTTTTGTTGATTCATTAAATGGTTGTAGTTGTTGCACATGCTGTACATGTTGCAGCAGGACAATGCAGTAAATTCGGATTTAGACTCCTAAACACAGTTGCAGGCACCTGGATTCTAGAATCATACTGCATTCTTTAAGTTTTTGTGATTCACATTTTGTGGGAATTAAACTGTATTGGATAATTAGTTTCTCTCACGGCACATTATTATTCTGCTCTGCACACATACTGTATATCACAAGCATAACTGTTAGTACTGTAAATCAATATGTACTAAGGCTGTTACAATATCAGATTTTCACTACACAATTTTCGTAACAAAAGTAAACTGTGATAATTTTATCACCTGATTTTTTTTTACTTTTTAAATGTATCTTTTAATGTATCTCTGTATTTATATATCTTTAATGGTATATTGTGGCACCCCTACTATGTACTATATGCAGAGTGAATAATATCACATGTAAATATGCTTGATTGACAAGCGGTGTTTATGCTTGTTTTAATAGTGACCTAACATTCCCTTTTAATAGCACTGTTACATTTGTTGTGTTCTGTTTGCAGCTGTGTTATCCAAATGACAGCACAGGCCAAGAGCCGTGTCTAATCCTTTAGCTTTGTACATGCAGGCGTGTGTGTGTGCGTGTGTGTGTCTGTGTGATTGTGTTAGTGTGTGTGAATGTGTGTGTAAAAGGTTTGTAGCAGCTCTGTGGATTATTCATACTTCTGGTCAAATGCAGAATGGCTCCCAACATCCATGTTCCGGTCTGGTAATTACATCCAGGGGCTGTGTGCCACCCAATAACTGTTTTAACACTTTTTTAATAAATAAAAGAATAAAAACACAAACAGTGAGGGATCGTGAGATACGGCTTCCTGGACGACAGTTTATATTTTAATATAAATGGAGGGAATGTGACATGGGTTATTTGTGACCATTTAGCTGGAAAGCATATAATAGTCTGTTAAATGGATGGTCCCGTGTGACGATTTACCCAGTGTAGTGTGAGTTTGTCACTAAAGGTCAGTGTGTCTTCAGTAAACTTCAATGAATGTGTCTTTTTTTCCCAGACAATAATGACAGAAATGCTCAATAGCTTTAGGACTTTAAGGTATGCGCCTGTACGGAAATTGACTTTCAAAAATAAGCCCACCATGAGAAATATTCACTGGAGGAAAGCGTAGGACGGGGAGTTGTAATGCGTTTTGAAAGCTCACGGTTTTATTTTTCTTGATGTTTCAATCTTGCTCAGACATTAGGAGTGGACAGACAGAGGGTTTTCAGCAGATTTTTTACAAAGGGCTGCGGTTGAAGTCAGTAAGACCTGTTGTTAAGGAATGTTTTGTTTGCCGTCTCATTTCTAGGAGGTTCTGTAATGAAAAAGCTGCATTGGAAAAAGCGTGTTTGTCTAGAGTACGGAAAACAACATGACTATATAACTGTAAGACAGTCCAACTCGATACCAACAAACTTTCTGCGTTCTAAATTGTCTGTTTTCATGCTATATAGTAAGTGAAGTATGCAAAATGTGTTGTATGTTGTAAAATAGTTTGTTTAACACTCAAGAAGGAAGTACTTCATCCGATTCAGCTGTACTGTCACAGCACATGGTTTTAAAAGGAGCGAGTGACTCTGGAATTGTGACTTTAAAATTGAGTGAAACTTTGCTGTTACCCCTAAGCTGAGAGGTACAAACTGTAGCTTTTCCAGAAACACCAAACCGACAAAATGCATCTTGCTAGCAGAGTGTTCCAAGGTAACCTGGGACGTATGCTTATAGCTGTCGGGAACACACTAGTGCATCTCTGTACAAATTCAAATGTGTGCACAGCAACTCACAAGGGAGGCTGTCCCTGACTTACAAACCCATTGTCTGCTATCCTGGCTCTCTCTCTCTCCTTAGATCGTTCCTTCACTCCGCTTTGTCTCCTTCCTGAGACAGCCATTAACAAAAAGGCGGTGTTTAAATGGCTTTGCTTGTGAGCCTGACACGGCTGTCAGTGTGCCAGAGATTACCCTGTCCCCGTCTATCCCACAGAGAAATGATGGAAGGGCTGTGACAAAGTAAAGGGAGGAGAGAAACGGACAGAGAGCCAAGAGTGATGATTGACTGATTCATTACAGGAAACAGGAAATGGTGAATGACTGTTGCCAAGGTGTCCATTATAAGGTCGTCAATGTGTTTCTGCCCTTTATGAGGTCATCGATGCACCAATGCATCCGTGCCCATTATTAGATCATCAAAATACGTTTTCATTCCGAGTTTCAGAACGGGATGTTCGGAAAGTTGTGGAATTTGTAAAAAATATTTAAGCGTGTATGTTTGTAAATCAGAGCGATTTAATCGTTCTAATTATAATTATAACAGACATCAAAACATCTATGTTTGTTATAAGGTCATGTTACTAGGTTTTAGACTTATTAATGAAATTTTCTGTCCATCATTTTAAATGTTTTAAATGAACATTTTTAGTTCTAGTCAAAAGGGAGTTTAGTTTTAATTAATTGAATGTTTCTTTCCAAAACAGTTAATTATATATTTAGGTAGTATATTTTTATGCAAGCAGTTTTTATTCATTGGCCATGTACTGTATGGGTCTCCATTACTAAGACAAATTCAGTTATCTAGACATGTGCCAAAACATGACAGATGTCTAATTAATCTGTATCTCCAAATGAGATCAGTTTTGTTTTCTGTCGTATTTAAAATAGATACAAAAAACACTGATGAATTGTTGTCACAAATAAGACTGAAGGTAATCTTTAAAAAACAGTACATAGAGACCAAGGGGGGAAACAGGAAAAAATTGCCAACTTGCAAGTCACTGACTATGACTAGAATTGAATCTACTGTCAGAGCAGCTGTTTGTAGAACATGTGAGGGTCTCTCCTAAAGCCCCTACATACTGTCTTTCTCTCTCCTCAATTAGCCTAAAAAACAAACAGATACTGTAATGAGGAAAAATGGCTAAGGCACAGGATTAAGGGTTTAGCAGACTTTAAACAACCTTTTAGAAATGCATAAAACAGACATTTTCCATTCAGATGTTCTTGAATCAGATTACAACACGGTTTGTGTGATTTGACTGTGTAATAGAAAGCATTACTGTTGCCATCTGAACTGTGTCAGCGTGTTATTGCAGAATTTTTAGCATTCGGTACAACTGCCTCTGCATTAAAGAGTTCTGCAGCGAAACATGCATAAGGATATTAGTGGGTTTGGCGCAACACTATTAAAGTCAGACAAAAAAGCAATATACTGTGGTAACCGTTTGTAGACGCTTTTATTAAAGAAAAAGTTCAGTCAGAAATGAACGTTTTCTTATCTTTAGTCGTCCTAATGTTGTTCTAAAATGTATAACTGGGCGCTTTTATGCTTATATGGAACATTACAACGTGCTTTGAATACCATACAATGAAAACATACGGTGACCGAGGCCTGACAGTTTGAGAGTGACAGGAAAGATTATAATTGAACAGTAAGTTAAAATCTGACTGTTCATATGACTTCTGGACTGTGTGAAGTGTGTGAAGAAACAATTTTAATGTGTGCTTTTGTCCTCATAATGTCTGGTAACCCCTGATCACTGTGTGTTTCTCGTATGGAAACAGCAGTATGAACGTTTTTTTCTCTTTCTCTCAGAACTACTTGGTAATGACATCATTGACATACCTTACATTACAGAAAAATAAAGAGTTCCTTAGAAGAACAATTTCAGGTCCTTCAAAGAACCATTTTAGTCTATTGATCATTTTTGTTAGGTTCTATAGACCCATTTTATCTAAAGCAAGTTAGCAAGTTTTTTTGCAGTACATGTTTTCGAACCGCTACCCTTTGTGCTTACAGCTTAGCTCATTTACCATTACAGCGTTTAGCTTGCTGACCCGTTTTGTCTGCCACTGTGTTCATTAGAGAGCCAAATAAGCAATGAATTGTGCTGAAGATTAAAAACTATAATGGTATATAATGCGTAATGTTATTATGCATCGCTTTGGCAATCTATTTTACTGTACACAAGAACCTTTAAGTAATGTGGATGTGCTATAATTTGGCGTAACGACCACAATATCAGCTTGACAGGAAGCTCAATCGCACGCCCACTCTGCTTGCATCTTTTCTTTATCTGCCACAATGGTGGACAGTTTACAGATGTCACAGTATGTAATCTGTACAGCACAGACAATCACTGTAAATTCAGTATAATGGAAACAGGCATGAATGGGGAAAAAACAGTTCACTGGCTTGTAACATTTATGCCGTAGATCAGAAGCTCTTGCAAATATTAGGACGCTCGCAATGACGTAAAATCTCTTTTAATTGTGCTGGATGCCTTCCAAACAGCCCGGGTCTGCTGCATTAAGCATCGGCCATTGAAATACGGTCTACGTAATATGCCTAAGTGCTCACAACCTCACCGATTCAAAGCTCACCGCCCTCTGGCATTGTGCAAAATTGTAACCGCACTAAGCACTATCTAATGAAATCAATTTAGCCCAGAGACCTTTTCCACTTTGAAAGAAATTGTTAGTTGCTTTGTCCTACCAGCCTCTTAAAATCAAGCATGACATTTTTTAAAGCATTTTTAGGTTGGGAGAGACGAACAAAGACACACAGCTAGAAACCAGGATCACTAAAGCCTTTTGTTTTGTCGGATTTATTGTCCTTTACTGTGTTACCCTCAGACCTTTAAAGCTGGATTAGTGCGACCGTCGCATTCTTCAAAGGGTAAATCTCTCAAACCAGCACACAAAAGTAAATCCATTGCAAATGACCTTCTAATGGCAGATGATTTTAATAAATCCAAAATTCACTTGTGACTTACTGCACTCAGTAGTTTTTTTTTTATATTATCCAGACAATTTTTTTTCTTTTATCATAAAAGACACAAAAAGGTCCAAATAATGCAATGTCATTAACATTTTTAGGAGTGTTAGCTTTGTGTCAGAAACACAATGATATAAACTAAGCTTGATACATGAAATAAGAAATGAGGGTTTTAGACAGCATAAGTAAATAATGACCGAATTTTCAGTTTTTTTTTTTGTTGACTGGCTCTTAAATGAACCATCAGTTTTTATCATTGAGAGAAAGAGAGAGAGAGAGAAAAACTTGCTGAAGATTAAAATAAAACATCCATCATGTTCCACCGCTCAAGAACAGAGATGCACATTGATTCTAGGGCGATCAATGAGAAAGCTTTACTGTAAAACGAGTTCAATTCATTTTCAATTGAGAGACACTGGACATGCTAACTGTTTAACTGACTGAGGCAACGACAACTTTTCAGTACACACTCTTCCCCTGTTGATGGCTTCTATAGATGAAGGTTACATTAAACATGCCCTTATAGTTCTCTTATAAAATGAACCGAAGGAACCACTAAATTGCAGCAACATGCTATAGATTCATTTTCTTTCATCTTTGCAAACTCATATAAATTAATACTTTTTAAAGTGCTGATGTTCTTTTCTTGACTAATTATGGCTCTGATTTTTTTCCCTGAGAAGAAACTTCAAGAGCAAAGTTATTTATAGAGCTTAAAATAATAGTACATTCTGATTGGCTGCCCTTTGCGCCCATTTCACTGTATTATTTAATAAGATAACAGGTTTTTGTTCACACTGACTTGCTTAACATTTGCAAAAGGTTTTTTTGGGTTGTCAACCTAAACTTCAGCCTTAGCATTTACATAATTTTGGCAGCTGGTTTTATCCAGAAGCTTAATCTTATCTTAACTTTTTTAACTTCTGAGTAACTTGTAGCTTGTAGCTATGTTTTGGACTAGCTTGTCCAACACTGAGGATAGCTTTAGATACTTCTGGATGTTTTGTTAAGCTTGAGGTTATAGGCAAACACCTGTTATTGCTTGCAGCATGATCTTGCCTCTTTGGGATAATTTAACTTTGACTTATCCAATGCAAATAACATTCAGAGATTCAGAGATTTTCTAGCTACATTTTCTTCTGATTTGCAAATGTTGTTTCATAAATAATGAGCTAAAACAACACAGACACTATTGGCGGACACAATTTCCCCATAATGTTGAAATCTAGGGAGCAGCCATGTTGCATGTAGAAACATCTTCAGTGACAGAAAACGTAGAGAAGAAAAAGTAAAAAAGATGACCTGAAGCTGTTATTGCATTTTTGTGCTTCCCGTATCTCAGCAGAACGCCGGCACCCTGTTCTGGTCAAACAGACGCGGTGAGATCTCCACAGGTCTTCTCCATCAGTGTTTTCACTAGATCTTTGAAGAAACAATCAGACTTATTCTCATGCTGAGGTGACACAAAACTCGCAAGCCTGTTCCACCGTTTTCTCCGAGTTTAAAATTGATTCTTTTCTTTTCTGGTTGCACAGATGTGGTTTTTGTAGCTCTCTTTCTTTTTTCTCTTCAGAATGTGAATTTTTGTCCATGTGTTGCTCTGAGGCAGTTGATCTCATTTCTCTCCAGCTAATGGATGAAGGAGAACAAAGAACAGATACTGTAGTCTGTCTTTTTCTAACTGTACTTTCTTGCTTTCATCTTTGTGGTTTTCTCTACAGTGATTGTCTGTAACAGATTCCTCCTAAGCTGTAACTTAAATGGCATCAGAACCCCACTGATTCCTGTTTGCCTTTTTTCCCTCATTTCTGTTATTTAAGAATTGGTCCTGGTAGCTCCACATGGATGTTTGATCTCAGACAATGTGCCTCTGCTAGCTATGTTAACACTGTACTAACCATAAAAAAGACACTGAACAATCATTGGAGATTTTGACATGCTGCAAAATGTTATGTGTCACCAGTAGCCTGAGCAGTTTGACAGTTTGATTACTTTGAGGGAACTTTTAGAGAACGTTAGCCAACATTGTGAGAATTAGCCCTTTAGTTGGTGCTGTCTACTCTGAATGCTGGCTGTATGGCCAACAGCAACATACTTTTTCATTGCCTGATGTATTAATACTGGCATGATCATTGAACCATTTAAATAAACAACAGCACAGCCTTTATCACGATCTATAATAATTCTAATTTGCATAAAAATGAGGCATGTCTGTGGTGACTAACTAACATTCTCAGGGCTCAGCATTATTTTGTGCAGGTAGTACATTTGAGGGATTGTGGGTAATTGGAGATTTTTGCATGCTAAACTGTACTGTGATTTAACCTCTATATCTCACCTCCCCTTTCTCCTCCTGTTCTTCTCGTTCATTCAGACGCTTTGAATTTGGGCCTCGTCTAGCCATCCTCTGTATTTTCTAACATCAGTGACAGGAAACTGGCTTCACACTCAATCAGCTTTCTGCCTCTAAGCCCTGAGGAGAACGAGCTTAGAGATGTGTCAAATACAGAGATACACAGCAAAAAAGAAACTGAGAGGCAGGGAGGATGTGAAAAGAGATATAAAGAGAGGATGTAAACAGATAAGAGACTGGGCAAATTTCTTGCTGTTGTTTGCGTAGTTTCAGCTGGTTCTGCAGGCTGGCTCTGTTGACCCGGTAGAGCAGCAGGTTTTTCAGATAGAAGACACTGTGCATCTTTCTTTCTTGGTTGCTTCAGTTTATTTGTATTGCAAGTTTTATGTTATTTTAAGTGTGTGTGAGGTCCTTTTGAAGTTGTGGAGGTTCTCTAGTGGGCTCTGGTGCTCAGGATGACAGTCACTGGTCAACAAATTGTGTAGTGTTTACACAAACACACAAACAAATAAAATGTGTGTACCTGGAAAATAACAAAAATAAGACATCACAAAGATCTCTTTTCATGAATAGTGGCTAATATCTGTGCAGAACCACTCATGGTGAGGAAAAGCCGGGTTTCATTTCACAAGCTGCCCATTTTTCCTGCCAGTAGGATTTTTTGTGCATGATCAAGGCCGTTTACTTGCCAGATCAAACAAAGAGCAGCAGTCATTTATTCAAAATCGTAAATACATTCATTAATTCCAAACACAACAGGCACTTTCTAACTATGATAGTTGTGCAGTTAAAATTGTGTGTGGATTTAAAGTCAAACCCATGTGTGATTTGGTTCTGTGTCACATTCTGATTCCAACCTGGGTTTTGTTGTCTGTCTCAAACATGATCTCAGATTAGAGAGAATAGAATCAGTCATGCACTGGTTTTAGATTTTCATCCGGTGTGGATGGTAGCCATTTGATGATGAGATTATCCTACTTCTGTCATGGGCGTCTTCTGATAATGTTTGGGATATTGTTGGTGTTTTTATAAAGTCCTTATAATCCTCTTTTTATTCATTTCTCATTCCATTTGTTTTTTTTTAATTCCATGCCAGGTTTTGGTGTTTTGATTACTTTAGGGAAAATAAAAGCACCGTCAGCCCTGGAAAAGTGTGTTCACTTGTGGGGGTTGTGTGAAATTGAATTGGTACCAGCCCCCCAGTTCTGGACCAGACCTCATTTCTGCTGCTTCGTGGTCCCCGTCCCCCTGCTTTGCTAGTAATTTGGTTGTCCTCATGTTTCCATCTAGGGAAAAATGGAAGGTAGAAGGTTTATTGTATCTCATAGTAGATAGCAGACCTCATGTGATTGTGATGACCCTAATGCTAAAGCTGCTGATTGGCTGTTGATACCCAGAGGTGGGGATGTGGATGAAGTTCCTTGAGATGTTCCTCATAATATTCTTCTGGAAGCTGCGAGGCTTTAATATCCCCCAGCATGCGGTCAGATGACTACCACCAGTATCTCCATAATGCCTTTACAGCCAACCATGATCTCTGGATGGCGCTGGGAGCGGCTACGGTACAGCGGTAAGAACTTCTCGCCAGCTTGTCGTCCAACACGGTGACCATTGATACAGCACCTTTATCGCTTGGATCTGCCTTGCAGACCGGCCAGATTATAAAAGGGTCTCACATAGTTTAGAGAGGAACAGATTGTCTATGTTGTCTTATCTACATTGTAGATGTCTGTTTCTTCTTACTGGTCTCCTAGAAGTGTGAGAGTATTTAATAATCAGCAGAAGTATAACAGAAATATATTTTATACATATATTACTATTTTGTATTTTTTTAGTTAATGAAACTGTCTTTTTGATATTGTGCCCATATATAATTTATTTTAATTAAACTAGTTAAGTGTAACTCAGATGAGGAATAGCTAAATGTTTGGATTGTGGCTAAACAGCTGGATTCTTTTAATTCAGCCCCTTTATTTTAGTCTTTTGTTTTGTACAACAGTTTTTGTGTAGAGTGGCAAACACTAATTTAAATGTCAATAAATTAAAATACACATTTACACAGAATATTTAAAACTGGGATTGTGTGTGTGTGTGTGTGTGTGTGTTCCCTAGGAAATAAACCCACAACATGCACCATAATCTAGTTGTACCTCTTTCTCTAGAAAAGCACATCTGATAACATCATTAACACGCTTTGATAAATGATCAGTTCCTTGTGCCAAATGCCTTTTGTTTAGAACTTCAGAATCACTGAAGCAATGTTATCCAAAATAATCTAACTTGAAGCAATTATATTAGAGATGTAAGAATGATGCCTGGATTTTGTGCTATGTGGTTTCTTAAGCTTAGATGAAGTCACACTGGCAGAACAGGAATGAGGGGTCATGTCTGCTATTGAGGGCCGAAGGGCTTGATCTGCTCCCATCCACCAATGCAGGCCAGCTGCTGGTCTGGCAGACAGAGGGCACCAGCAGAGCCAGCAGTTTCACTGAGACAAACCCTCTCTGGCTGGGGCTCATCATTACAGTGAGACAGGGTTATGCTTTGAGGCTATCTGATTGATCTCCCAGTATAAGCACAAATGAAACGGCGTGACTGTAGTGGGCATTTCATAAGCTGTAATTATCTCCTGCCTGTGGCCTGGCTTGCCTGGGTCGGGTGCGAGGAGACCTGATCCTTCTCATTAGCTGTAATTACAGCCTGGGATCCCAGACTCATTGACTTTGGTCCGTGGGTTCATCCCTAGGGTTTATCCGAGGCTAACTTCCTGGTTGCCTTGAAGACTGAGAAATGTAACTAAAGCTAATTTATCCGATCAAGTTTTTGCAATGCTAGGGGTCATTGATCGTTAGGTAGATGAATAAAACTGTATTTGAGTGTCCTAGCATAATCTAGCATAATCCTAGCATAACCTGCTACACCTGTTGCCAGCAATTCCTGTCCAGGCTAACTGATGGACACTCACATACAAGAGGCTAATGGGAGAAGCAGGTAGCGTTTGGGGTGAGTAAACCCAATAATATAGATTTACCTTTCAATACCCACAGATCTTTATCTCCAGGAAGGAATGTTGTTGTAGCCACTGAGAGCCTGGCAGAGATAATGAGACCATAATGAACTCCCAGCTTGCTGGAGGGCTTGGAGTCCCATTCTGGTCCCATGACTGGTCCAGGTCAGCCAACACACCAAGCAGACATATTGAAACACAGGGACAGAACATGGCAGCCCACGTCCTTCCTTTGTATGCAGCATGTGATGTTGTCCTGGTACTGGCAGTGGACCTCTGGGCAGGTTCTGGTCTTCCTCTGATGGCCAGTATCTTTTTAAGGATGTAGCTGTCTGGTGGAGGCTGTCTGATGTTGACTACATGCATTTGGGTGGTGCCACCACCAAGTTTCTATGTTGTTAAAGAACATTCTGGTTTCTGGTTTATCAGACACTGAAAAAATGTGTTTCTGGAATTAATGGAGGTGATTTGAAGATGAAAGTAAGAACATCATTCCTGAGAGAGAACTGTTAAATGATGTAACAATAAAATGAATGAATGAAATTCTTGACCTCTATTATCCACCGTTTGGTTGTTGAATAACTAGTCATCATGACCCATCCTTAGCCTGTGCAGCAATTAAAACAATAAAGTCTTGCACTTGTTCATTTATTTTCATACTTTAACTCCCCCAACCAGTCAAAGTCATCAGAGGAGCAAATATTCATGCAGCGCTTTAGAAGCTCTGATGCGTGGGATACACTGGGATGCTTCAGTCTTCAGACTACCAGTTACAGTACCTCTCTCTCTCTCTCTCTCTCGCTCTCTCCTTCTTTCTTTCTCACACACATCTATCTTATCTCACACTCTCATTCTATCTTTCTCACACTCTCATTCTGTCTCTTTCTTTCTCACACACATCTCTCTCTCTCTCTCTCTCTCTGAAGCTTGGCCATTCCCCCCTTGTTTCTGTGAAATGAAATCACATTAATAGCTGCTTCAATGAGTCCTTTGTACCTTTTCTGGGCACTAATGCTTAATGACCCATGCAATATTAATTGAATCACTTTAGGGCGGCCAAATAGTTTTGTCAAACAAGTTAGCAATTTGTGTAATTGTTAACCACGTAGCCTTCATATATTTTTAATCTTTTTTCCCTGGAGCGGAGTGGAAAATCTAGTGTACATCATAGTGACAAACAATGACTTTCTGTTTCTATCGGCCTCTAATTGGATGGATTCTGGTGGAGAGGACATGTAAAGTAAGCAGGCATGAATGAAGTGAAGTTCTGTCAGCTTGTTTTAGCAGGTTAAGAGGCCGAAAGTAGGACACAAAAGAAACATTAAGACTTCATTGATCCCTGAGGTAAATTTCAGGGATGAAAAGATGTGACATTAAACACAAAGTGCCCAGAAATTGTTGCTATGCAAAAAAACGCTGCTGAGGTTAAAACCATATAGTTTATTTAGCATGAGGTAGCTCATATTATCATGTACGAACGTCAGTAGACAAGTTGTCCACTCAAGTGAGTGTGTTTTATGTGTGCGTCACATGACTTGGCACCAGCTGAGGAATTTTACCTTAACAGTCAAGAGGACCATACAATAAATACATATGTGGAAGAAGTTATCAGGAAACTCATCTGAGGCCCTGAAGCTGAATTTTAGACTAATGAGAAAGTTGTCTTCTTCCCTTTTACTGTGTCCTAGCGTCCTTATCTGATGGCACTGGGCAATTGTACATGTTAGCTCACCAAAATCCTTTCCCAATGTAGCAAACTTTTCCCACTATGGCCGTTAGTAAGGGGCTTTGCCATAAAGCTAAGGCCCTTGAATGGCTTCTGTTGAAAAACACTATAGTTGCCATCATAAGTTTCTCTGCTACTGCCTACTGTAGAATTACAGTAGGGCTGCTAGCTGCTAGTTGTAGTTGGCCTTTTGATTAGCTTCTGTGTTGTATTGCTGCCTGGCAGATCACAGCACAGAAAAGCACAACAGTGACTGTAGACTTGTACAATATCTGTGGTGGTTCACCACACACAGAGCAGTCCAGTCTTCCAGATGTTTGTAAGATCACACATCCTCAACACTTTCAGAAGCTCTGTTGATGGGCTTTCCCCAGGCTCTGGGCTAAACAACACACACAAATCCCGATGTCCCCTCAAGCTTTGTTGTATTGTGGAAAACCATTGTTGATATTCAAGCCATAACATCAAAACAATCCAAAGTGGATTAGCAATTCAGAATGTGTGTATTCAGAATGCATGTGAGGAAATTCTTGTGATTTGAAAAACTTGAAATCAGAAAACCCCGTTAATTGATGCTTTACAACAAAACAAATATACATCCAGCATTTTAAGAAATCCATTGAGATGCTTTTAAATTTACTTTAAATCATTTTGGGCAGTTTCAGGGACAGTCTCTATTTATGATTTTTTTTCACTTTTAGTTTGTTCACATTCTGACATTATTAATTCATTATTATTGTGTTTTGGTTTTGTGGTTCTTTGTGTTTAATGTAGTTCCACACTCAGTGGGGATTGAAACAGATGTCTGGTTTCGGGGCATCTTACAAGGCTCAGTAAACTTTTTCTTCAAGCAATTAACATGATTGAAAACATGGAACAAATACAAAGTTTTAAAAATTCAACTACGTTGATTTAACCACAGAGCACAGGAAGTACACAATGTGTACCTTTGTGAAACACAATTAATTATTAAGCGCATGGGCTTGTGTTTTTTGACAACACATTTTTACGATATGTGTACTGCTGTGTGTCTGTTTTATTAATGGCAGGACTATTTGTTCACTGTGCCAATAGCAGATGGAGTGTGTTGATGGTGATGTAGATGAGTCAAGAATATTGTTTTAAAACAGTCATTATTTTGCAAATAAGTTTAGTGATCCCAACATTGTAGAAATTGCATACTTCAGCTTTAAAAGTTGTTGGAAGATATTTGTTTGCCGAGTTAACCCCCAAGACGCTTGTATATATGAGGAGACTTGTGTATTGATATAGATATTAAAGCAACCAATCAGCTCTAAGTTCAGAAGACTCAGTAAAGATGTATGGAATTACGGTCATGACATGAGGCAGGAAGAGGGAAAAATGCTTGGATTTTTTTGCCCAATCCTTTTAGTGAAAATTCTCAGGTTGAGTGAAGATTATTTGTGAGCAACAGTTGGTGCTGAAAAGAGTTCAAATCCAGGTTTTGACTGAACCACTTCAGAGCCGTTTGGCATTATGTTGTAGCTTTTGCTTTTTCTTTTGGGTCATTGCTGAAGGAAGTATCATTTCTGAGTGTCGTTGCTCTTGTCAATTGCACGCCATTTACCTTTGGGATCTCACTGTACTTACTGCTTGTACCATTTGCCTTTTGCCTTGAAGGGTTTTACAGTCATTGCTGGTAAAAAAACAGTCCCTGATGTACAGTCTTGCTATCTCCGTGCTTCAGTGTAGCTTAAAGCTTCGTGTCGAAACCCAAAACACCTTAGAATCCTTCTATACATCTCACATGCCTTTGGGCTCCTCAGCATTTATTATTTATTTAGTTATTCCAAAGGCTTTGTATCTTACTACCCTACTGTTCAGAATGAAATGTGCATGCTGTGGTTTAAATGTCTTTAGCATCTTTGCCATTATAAGGCTTGTAACTAATGTTAAATTATGGAAGTCGTTTTGGTAGACTGGCGACTACTTCTGTCCATATATTGGCTCATTTCTGTTGAAAGAATGATCCAGTTCTACATGAGATAATGGGTCTTAGTCAGGGGTAGACACCATATATAACTTGACCTTTTACAAAACTAGAGTCATATCCAAATGTTGACGTACGTTGTGTTCCAGTGATTGAAGTGTCTGTGTGTATTAAAGGACTTTAAAAGAGTATAACTCTTTAAACAAGTTGTACTTTTATATTTTACAGCTTAATCCACATTAAATGTATTGTTTACATTGACTAATGTCTATATTAAGGCACAGTGGGTAATGTTAGTTCTCTTAGCCATACATGTAAATCAGAGAGCTAATTGATCTGTCAATGTGATGGATCACATACGCTAGAATATTCAATAAAAATATCTTCATGCGCTGTACAGTTTATGCAAGTAATATGTTAAAAATAAAACAGGCCGTCTACAGCAGACGGTCTATATATTTGGAACCGGTTGGACATTAAGAGATTAATTATAGGTAATTGGCTTTTGTAAATTGAGCAGGATCAAATGAGCATGCGGTTGGGTAATCTGTGTTTGAAAGACATACACAATACTTCTCTACAATGACTGAGCTTTGATTACGATGCATAAGCCTATTGTATCGACATACGTTTGGGGCGCGATCTAATCACTATCATTGGGCCGATTTGATTGGCTCCATTCATCTTTCTCCAAATAGGAAGTTGTCAAGGGTTGCGATGCTGTTGGCTTTGGCCTGTGTGGCCAGCAGTGCATTAAAACTGGCATTGAGGGGGCAACTCCATCTGCAATTTATTTATACACTTATTAATGCAATGAATTAGGGCCGCTGCCAGGCTCTGCCACAGTAATCAGTCAGACTTGGCACCAAGAAAGCAGTTGGAAGATGGGTGGGGGGGTACGAGGGCTCCAAACATTAATCTCTTTCTGTCTAAAATCTGACTGAGGCTTTTAACTAACTGGTGTTCATGAATCCAGGCCAGACATTGGCAGCCCCCCTAATCCCCCATAGTTTGGATGTGAAGACCTTGGATCAACATTTGCTCACCAGTGGCATCTTCTCTGTTGAACCCCAGCCAAACCTCACTGCTCTACTGTATAGACCCGCATGCGTTTGATGGACAGCTTTAGCGGTATGTCATTTTTGTGGAACTTGTGGTGTGTGAGGGCTCTCATAATGAAATGCTTAAGTGAAGCCATGCTTTATTGATCATGCCAGACTGGACCGAGTGCATTCCGGAGCACTAATGGAAAACTTGTGGTCAGTTGTAATGATGCTGTGTAGGGGTCTACACAGAGAGACCCCCAAATGGGAGAACAGATTAAACCAGCGGACCTTGGTCGGTTATTGACTGATTTTGGTGCCAACCTTTGGGGTTTAACCTTGGTTAAAACAGTGTCTGTTACGATGCTATTTTTGCCAGCTATATAACATTTACTGCAATGTTTGCATTTAACAGCCCGTCGTGGCAATTTAACTGGTCGTAATTTATAATGACTATTCAGCTTTTCCACCCACACATTTTGTGAGGCGTTGCAGCGTATGTGTGGGTACATTCACAGATGTTTTACGTGTGGCTTGGGGTGTGTAGTCTCACAGCATCTCTGCAGTTTTCTGCTAGGAGAGCTTTGATAAAACATGCCTCGCACCTCAGTAGAACGTCTCTGTCTTTCCTATTCCTTCATCTCTTAGTGAGGGGTGGCAGGGGGCTCTGTTTTTCTTTTTAGTGCTTGCTTTTATTCTTTTCTGCTTTCGTTGAGTTTGTTTTGACACTGTGTATTGCCTCAACCCATGAGGGTTTGAAGTGGCTGAGGACCTACCTGCTTTATGCTAACATTAGCATGATAGCATATTTGTTCTCCACCCACACAGAGCCATTTTTTTCTATTTTGTCTTGTTAAGAGGACCTAGTAGAGTTGTTCTTCAATTTAACAGCTGTAGTCTAGAGGTTAGCTGTGGCCGGGTCGGGTTTTGTTCTGTTGTAACAGGTAATACCTGAATTGTTTGGAAATAACCAGTTGTGAACCAGTTTTGTAACTTGCAATATTGTAAAATTGGAATAATCATTTTTTGTACTTTTGAAGGTTTTAGTAGCAAAATTTTTCTCATAAATTTCTCTCATCCAGCCTCTTCCAACCAGTTCACAATAGACGAATTAGTTGACTTACAGTTAATTCTCTTTAACTTGCAGTGTTGAGGTTAACTGTACTGATTAAAGTGTGCCATGTTTATACATTAACATACCACCAGAGGCTGTGTGCCATTGAATCAATGGTAACCTCATTGAAACCAATCAGCTCTCTTGGGTATTGACCTACACATTGATCATCAGTAAAGTACAATTGCCTCAGTTCTTCATTAAACTGGCAGTCTGTTGGCTATTTACTGCCACTTACAAGGTTCACTGGGCATTTTTTATTTGTATTTCTTTTTGCCCCCCATAGTCCCTATCACTGCATCGACCCTAAACCACAGCTACATTACATTGAGTCTCATTTAGTGTTATTCTTAATGTTATGTTGAAATAGACGTTATTTAATGGTGATTAAACTACCAACATCGTGGGTGACAATTCACCAGAAGTTTCAAACGTAGAAATATTAAAACTGTAAATGTGTGTGATTAGTTTGGTTGAGTCAGATATTGAGGTTGAGTCAGAGTCATATTCAACCATAGTTAAAGTGTGTTGTGTTATTGTGGAAAATGTTAATGTAATTCTGTGAAAAAAAGGTTGTTTTTCACCATTACATTATTATTGTTATTTGTAATATTAAGTGGTTTACATTTTATTTTATTGCAGATATTTTTAGCTTCTAAGGACTTATAGGTTATATTTAGCAATCTCTCCGGTTGGGAACCACAGCCCTACAGAAGCCTCATAATTCATGACGTCTCTGCCAATGGCCTTCACTGCTTCAAGACTGATTTTTAAGTTCTGATGAGTCCTTTCTGACAGATTGTGTCCGTGTAGAAGAAGCGATTGTCTTTCTTCACAGAGTCGGTCCCCCTCAGACTCTTAATTCTGTTTGAAAGGCTCAAGATGCTGTGGTTCCTGGCTATTACGAGGTCAAAGGGCATCGATGAGAGTAAAATGCAAGTCTTTCTGTCAGGTCTGGTATTTGAAGCTCTGCTGTTGTGCCTGTGAGGGTCCCTCAGAAAAACTCTTTTCCTGCATTGCTCTGTTTTATTCTTTGAGTTGTTAATAGCCAGAGAAAAGCTATTTTCTGTCTGAGTAAGCTTAACATCATACAAATATCTCAAAGCTATTTATTTATATTTATTTTTATTTCTTTGAATACCAAGTTATGTAAATGTACTGAAATATATTTACTGAAACATTTCTGTAGATGTTTTGGACATTTTAAAAGACTTTTACTGCTTGCAGAATTGACTTCATTTAAATGATACATCTTGGTCATTTAGTTGCAACTTAATTTACTTTGTACTTTTAACCCAATTTAAATGTTTAAACATACACTTGATCCACATTGGGACTGAATTCCTAACCTCAGTCATTCTAGCATTGCTACTCAGGAGAATATTGAAATTTTCCATCATGTTTGCATAGCATGTAGCTTAGTTAATGTGCGCTGTTGTTTGATGCTATTATAGAAATTCAGAATTGGAAGAGATGAGTTGGATAACTTTTACGTATGAAACATAGATGTTTTGTTTTGTCTTGACTATAGATTATGGCCTATAGCTGATTATAGATACAAGCTATAGAATATACATTTAAAACAATTCAAGAGAAGAGAAGAGACCAATTCTCAATTCAGTATGAAAAAGGATGCAAAACTGATTGCATAATGTTTACAAAAACAGCACCCCTATCTTAAAATCACCCTCCAGCTGGACCTTTTCTGCCTGTTTTTCATCATTTTCCCTCATAGCAGCTGTTTGATATAGACTTTATCCAATTTCTGGCGCTTTCAAGCATCTCAAGCTTTCACACTTGGATCCACATATTGAAAAGAGAAACTGCTTCTGCCCATCAGCCCTTGACCATGTGAAGATTACACAACTTTGTTTTCAAGCCCGTAGACTCTTTTATCCCAAATGAAACCAAATTGGAGATTTTCTGTTGCACATTCAGGCAGTTTTAGGCCAGCGTACTGTCAAGGCTTTGAATCGCAATCCTGTCTGCAGTTTTTTTCCTCAGGAGAGCATGTAGGTGTTATCGCAGACAAAGGTTAGCGAGCGTTTGCTCACGTATATTAAATGTTTGATGGATTCTGCATAATGCAAACTGCCAGAGATCTTCTGGTAGCAGTGGGTTGTTTTACACAGGTGAACCAGCATTTACATTTATTTTCTTATCCTACACACGCAGGGAGCGCTAGGATAAATATTGCGACATTCAAACAGCGATAAGCAGATAAATCTTTTCTGCTCCGAGGAACATGAACTATGGAGACATTTAGGGCATGTACTGTACATGTTCAAGCACAGCTACAACGTGAGCCTTCACCTCACAATTTCAATTTCATGGTCATGATTCGGAATAGTAACATTTTATATAACATTTTATATACATTAAAACATTAAATGCAACAAAATAACCTTCCTGTATGCCACATATCTGTTACTGTTATATACTGTACATCCCTGAGCAGTGTGGGTGAGTTTCTTTAAACCAGTTGACACATTTAGAAAAACACTGGGATGGATTGTGGAGGTCTGATATCTGGCCCTCACAGTTCACAGTCTCTAAGACTGAATGGCACATTGAGGTTGTTGCAAATCCCAGCAATAAAGATCTCATTCCAACTCTACCCGCTGACCCCAAGCATTGTGGGATTGGGAATTGACAATCCAACGCCTTGCCCAGTGATGAATTGTCCTCTAAAAGCAGGCCAATGTTGGGCCAGCAATGAGTCTACAACACAGCTCTGCTGCTGTGCTACCACCCCGAATATAAGATGTTCTGAAGGACAGCCAATTTGTTCTTTGTCTCCGTTAGTCAGATGTGACACAGGCCATACAAGGTCAAGGGGCGTATCCCATAATGCCACCGAATGGCACGCCCAGTTTGTATGTTCACAGAACCAGGATCAAATAGTGAGTTGCACAGTAAGGTGTTTATGACAGAAGAATCTGTTATGCAGGTTCATTTGTCTTGTTTCCCCGGTGCTGTTTTGATTCACACGCAGCCGTAACCTTTCAGAATCTATTTCCATGAAGCATAGTAGCCACATTTGAATTTAAGATGAGCTGGGTAAACACGCAGAGAAACATAGGAGACTGGTGGATCGCTCGTTCTGTTTGCCTGAAATACGGCTTTGGTGTTTTCAGGCGGTTTGCGTGCAGCAGGTTTTGTAATGTCAGGTCATGTTCAAAGGAAACCGAGCGCAGCAAACTGTTTACCAGATGAAAAAGGTGCATTATGGGCCATTGAAAGTGACAGTTCTATTTCATACAGACAATGGGTGCTGTTTTCACTGCAGCTTTTTGAAAACATGATATTTGTAGCATTTGCATTTATGAATGATCAATATTGGTTGTCACTGCATCATGGAGATTTAAATCTCTTTTTCATACATGGTTTTACCATGTATTTTGAAGGGGATGTACTATGGTAATATCACAGTGTAATTTGAAGTATTATGTAAAAAATGGTACAATATGGTCATCATTCACAATAGTACATTCAAAAATAACATCTGATGATGTTACTGTGCCATAAACTGCCATAGTATTTTAGCATGGTTTTGTATCTGATGTAATCTGTATGGTATTGGTTTTAGTGTAAATTCAATTAGTATTGGTGTAAATTAGTATTAGTGTAATTTACAGTAGTGTATGTACAAATTAGTGTATGTACAGTAGCTGTACAGATAAAGTAATATGATACCTATGCATGCTAATGATGTGCAATGTGTATAATCCCATTTTTAAAATATAATACATAAAAAAGTGAAAATTTAACAGGGAAAATTTGTATTCATTAATTACTATCAACAACAACACACTTTTGTTCCCAATTTTTCTCTTTTCACAGCTTCTCTCACGCTTTCTTAGACTAACTGAACACATTTTAACAAGATTCAGAAGTCAACACGCTTTCTTAACTCACACAAGCACGTTATTTGATGCGTTTCTGCAGCTCCTACCACACGTTTAATCTGTAAAGGCAGCGTGACACTGCAGCTGATTTCCTGCATCCTTCCCATTTCCCGCTCATCCCATGTTGGCAGCTTCCACTCTGCCTCATATTGCGTTTTTCTATCAGCTCTGACTGTTGTGAATCCCATCCACCCCTTGCTGTTTGAACTGTTGATGAACCGTTTCCTGTCATTATCTAGCAGGGCTTCCGTGTTGCCAAAGAATCTACGGATTCTCACAAAATGCGGCTGATTTGTGTTACAGCTCCAGGCTTAGAGTTTCTTACACATGTAAATACTGAACCAGAAACGTGTTCACACTGAAACTGGATCGCATGTGTTAGATTAGAAGTGGTGTCAGCAGAGTTGTGTCCTGCAGATGTTTTTATCCAGAATGTTCTGTTTCTTGAGTCTCGACTCATTTATTAGACCCAGGAGATGTGGGGCTGTAGTCTGTATGTCCAAATGCTAAATATGAAATGACATGAGAAAAAGCCACATTGGTTTTTTACTTGAAATTGTTTTTTCAAGTGGTGTTTTCACTTCAAATCATAAATTCATTGTTGGAAGGTTGGGGTACCGGAATTGTCTGCTTTTTACTTGCTACCAAGTTTATGTTTGAATTGTCATGAATTTATAATTTTCTTTATATAGGGATAGTTTACCTCAAAATAAATGTACAGATCACCAACAACACTTTTTTGTTGCAACAGCAGTATTTGTTTTTTTGTTTTTATTTTATTTTTTGCCAAAAAAAAAAGAAATATAGTGCAAGTTTGAGTTAAGATCTGATTCCATCTTGATATGACATGAACGTCTGTCAATCAACATTTTGTTGGACCTGAAATAATATAACAAACACATTACTAACGTTAACCATAGCTCTTAACATTAAAGAATCATACTTACTAACATCCTAAAGTCAAAATCTGATTGGTTGATTGGAGTGCTGGTCCAGGTCCAATAAGGATGTTGGTCCAAGATCAGGTGCCACTGGGTGAGGTCAACATTTACCATCAGGTAAAAGGGTACATGCATAAGAGTGTGTAAATACACAAATATTAGCTTCTAACTCGGTGCCACTCGTAGCCCTTCCCCTATATTGAGTCTTTATTAAACATGTGGGTATGATTAAAGGAACGAGAGATTTAATTTTACCGTGTGAATGATTAGTGATATTGAATCACAGTTCAATTTAATTAAATTGCTTTTGTGATTCATTTTTTGGTGTGGGTGCAGGGGGATAGTCTGGCCATTAAAATGTGTGATTGATTGATGAATTTTAATCTTGACTGTGGTTAGGTCGCGAGAGAGAGAGAGAGAGAGAGAGAGAGAGAGAGAGAGGAAGAAGAGTAGAAAATAGGTTTGACTGGTTTGTGGTTTATGATTTGGCAGGTGAAATTATTTGTTCTGGTTTGTTATATTTTAATTCAGTGAGTTATTCGTCTTTTGGATTGAATTGACATCAAAACTTTGGCTGTGATGCTGTTACTGTTCAAAATTACAGTTCGCCTGTAAGTGAATATTGTGTTTTAGTAAATTGTCACTCTTCATCTACCTGTTTGTTACAGAAAATACAGTTCATATATACATCAGGGCTATGAATGTATGTGCATCCTAGTATAATAATCATAATGTCATAAAAATGTATGTATTTTGTTTAATTATGTAAGATTGTTAATAACTTAACATGGATGCAACATGTTGGTTACTCTAGTTACACTAGAGTTTTCATGCTGGGTTTGTCCCAGTTTCTGAAAGGATAACATGACCTCCCGCTCTTAAACTAATTAACCAGCCCCTCCTGACGGCGAACTCCCAGCCATAGTTACATAGTTCTGCCTCGTCTGATAGTGTAAATGGAGACAGAGGAGAGGAGCAGGGGTTTGTCCTTGGGCTCAGTTTGTTGTGAACATCATTTGCTTTGATTTGATTTTGTTCATATTTGCTTGTGTCTCTCTCTAACCTTTTAATCTTTGCATTTCATAATTTTTTCCTACAAGATCAAATTTCTGTATCGTATAATGTATCTTTGATTTAATACAAGGTCCTTTTGACCAATTAAAGCTGTATTGGTAGATTTTATTTTTGATGTTTGGCTAGATTTGATTTTGTTTTTAATTACACTCACCCTTGATGGCAAGGACAGACGCACTGCGCAAGCTTTCACTTTTTTTTACATGTCAACTATCTTAAAGATGTTTCACACAAAACACTAACAAAAGTAAAATGTTCTTTTCTGTTTTGTAAGCAGCACATGTTGATGAAATACATAATGGCAGTTTTGGTAATAAAATATAGCATCCAGCTGACAGGCGGGGGTTTAAATTTAAGTTTAGTACTAATCTTAAGTTTAAGATTTAGTGGAGGTCATTTCATTTCAAGGTGTAAGCCATGACTAGAACTCACAATTTTATTAACTGTCTGGCAAGGTGTGATAAAATCATAGCTAATTTAAGTCTATATCAAAACAGACATAGTTTACTCTTACCCATAAAGGCTAACAGAGTTTAATGCTTTTAGTTTTCTTTTTAGTTTGCTAACTTAGTTAGAGTTTTTGAGTCTCTGGGAACACGTACTGATATTAACAAATACAGTAAATAATAATAATCATAAATGTAAATTTTAAAAGCCTTGTAACTTGTCAGGTTGGATAAAAAGTGTCTCCCAAATGCATAAACCCAAATGTTTTAGCAAATACAGCTGTTGGTTGTGCTAAAACCAATAATTGTATAGCTGTATGGTCTGTTAGCCATACAACTATACAATTTGTGATATACAGTATATATGCTATAGAAATGGATATCTGTGTTTCTGCAGCACATATTAGTCATGAAACCCTGACAGAGGAGGTTAATTGTGAAAGGACACTTTAGATCTGCTCAACATCAAGTGGGACACAGTAAAAGCTGGAACGGTGTGTGTAGCTCTCATCCATCGCTGCTCTGGAGTAATTCCCCTTTCACACAGCCATGCCTGCAGGCGAGGTCCACACACACTCTGCCAGGCACTTTCTCTGCCTTTTACATCCATTGCCATCCTGTTGTTGTGAGTGAGCGAGAGAGAGAGAGAGAGAGAGAGGAGGGGGGCGTGCGAACAAGGGTTGAAGGGATTGTTTAGCATGATGGAGAGCCAAAATGTACGTCAGCTGCCACATAACTGTGAAAAATAGCTCAGTGGCACCTGAGAATAAGCACATGCAGGGAACATAAAAAGCCTGTGTGTCGGCGAGCTGAGAGATGCGTTTCTATCCGTCTGAGGAATCAAGAGATCTGAGGCCTATAAGTTCTTGGGAAATAGTGTCTGACCTCTGTCTCAGGTGTTGAGTTTGTTGTTTTGTGCATGTCTGAGGCACAAATGTTTTAGTTTGGAGGGGCACGGAAAGGTCATATCGTTGAATGATAGATTTAGTTATTTTGTATTGTATTTGCTGTAGATGTCCACAGAAGTCTAAGCTTTATAAGTATTTAGATGTTGGTTTCTTGTTAATATGTTGGTTGTGATTCAACATAAAACAGTTACGTAACTGTGTAGAAAAGATTAGTGCTTAAAATTAGTGTGTCCTTATTTTACTCCAATTCGCAACAATAAGCTTATAACAGTGATTTTATAAATTGAGCTGTCAGGTTTGGATTTCGTGGTAAATGTCAGTTTGACTTTATTCTACTTTAAGTTTGTAAAATATCTTGCAATATTATGCTTTAAACAAAGATACATGGGCAACGTAGAAAAAAGATATTGGGACAAAAATCAATACAATTAACTAAGCAAGTAAATAAATAAACCTTAGCATAATGTGGCGATTTAAGTTTGTTGTTTGTTTATTTAGGAAAATGAACGAAATAGAGTTGTTGTTTTGATGGAGAAAACCAATCCACCAATTTCCTGCCCAATTTCCTCCAGCTGTATTCTTCTCACACTATAGATTTGACAAGTAAACTCTGAGGCATTTTTCCTCAAGCAGCTACACGCTTTACTTCACAATTCATCCCCACTGCTTCACTGTGATTGGTCTGTTGTGTTTTCAGGCTGCATTTCAATTTACAATAACCTGCAAGATTATGAAGCTGTTGTAATTTATTTAAAGAGATACACAGGTAGATTTGATACAAATACTCATTTGTTGAAGATTGCTGAACATATTTACCTTATCTACCTCAGCTAACATAAAATGTAGCTTTTTGAAGGTGAAAATGTTCTTTGTTGGCTACTATTGTAATGTTTCGATGGTTTTCCATTGTTTGTCTGTATGTCTGTCTATCTGTTTGCCTGAAAAGTGAGGGAGAGTTTTGTCTGCAGGCCGTATCTCCAAAACATTATTAGGGGTTTTCTTTGAGAAGTGGAGATGTAAATTTTCATTGACTATCATGAAAAAGTTAAACCTTTTTATTAAAAAATAAGCCATAGGAGGTTGTGTGATGCGGCTCTTTTATCATATTTTCTGCACTGATCTTGAGGGAAAATGTGGAGTTTTTTTGTGGAATGGATTTAGTTTTGATAAAATGTGTTAAACAGATTTTCTCTTAGCTGAAAGCATTATCGGATTATCCGAAATATTTCATAAACAAACAGGCTAGGGACGGGGAATGTGTTTTGTGAATGACAAGAGTTTTGTGAATGACAGGCGCTTCAGTTCCCGGAAAATCTGTGAGCACTGATCCCATGTGAGTTTGACATGATACAGTAATATGAATTGTCTTATCCAATCAGATTTTAGAGACTGATCTATTAATTCAATAAATTATTTTTTTTTTAGATAGCAGCCATCACCATTGATCTGCTGTATAATGTCAAGCTATAGATTTGTATACATCCACCCATTTTCCTGGAGCTTTGCCTCAGATCACATTATGTCTTGGTTTGGCACAAAGCGGCGCTCTAGTTTATGTTATTATGGCAGACTGATTCACATAAGATGACACTGACTGATCATATTGCATGCAGTGCAGTCTCGCCCAGCTCATCTGTTTTGAAACAAACTCCCTGCGATTCATCTCTCGCCCCTAAGCTGGGACAGCTCGCTTATGCTCTGATAAAGTGTGGTAAGCTAAAAGTTTCCCATTCATTAGCATTAGTTATTCCCCCCGGTCCGAAACCTGTTCAATATTTACACTAAGAGAGAATGAACTCTCCTGTGTAAGAGATGATGACTGCACTACAATGAGCCAAACAAAATCTCCTACTGTTGTGCCAAACTCACATCTGCTCCCCGTCGCCCACGGCGCCTCCTGGACTGAAATAACCCTCTGAATGGGATTCTGAGGTGGACAGATAATCTCAGCGGGGTAAATATTAATTTGGGTAGTTGTGCCAGTAGTTTTGGGAGGAAGGAATTGAACTGTGGAAACGGTTCTGCGAGCTGCCATTATTTTGAGTATGGGGCCGGTGTTCACCCGAGTCTGCATTCATAAATCTCCTCTTGGGTGTATGAATGTAATCTGGCCCTTTGCAGAGGACACACACTGGCACAGCTCACTCCATCTCTAGTGTCAACAGCCGAGGCAACTATATAGTCGGATCAGAGGGGTGTGATGCCAAACCGGGCAATTCCTGAATCCAAGAAAGGGAGGTGGGGCCTTTAAAGCAGAAGATGTAGTTATCTACTCACTCAGCCATTTTGAAATGCGTCAACGGAGTGTTCTGTCATGTCATTTATTGCAGAAAGGTGGGGACAGAGTTCAAAGACTGGGCTGTTAGAACAATTGTTGTTATGCTGTGTGTGCGCTGGTCTTTTGAACACACAAATGTAGGCACAGACGCATGCTTTAAGGATTGTCAGAGGCCCGAGCATGAAAAGTACCATCTGTCTAAACCAGATCACCATGGGCCCTTTCACACTTTATTCTGTTTCATCTTTGCTCGCTACACACAGTTTTTCCTCTTTATTTATTTATCTCTCTCTCTTTCTCTCTCTGTGTCTTTCACCCTGTCATGATCACAAATCTGTGTGAAGGATTGTCTCGTATTGGGCTTTATTTCTTCTTTTGGCAGCATTTATAAATTTTGTTTAGTAAATTCGGACGTGATGAATAAATAAGTGGCTCCTTAAAGGGACCTTTGAAATGTTGTGCAATAGAGAGATGTAAAGACCAGGGATGTTTTGTAACATTTTTTAGACGGTGGTTCTATTGGGGCCATCTAATGTAGTCTGAGTAGATGCAGTTCTTGAAATTATTGGCGATTAATTATTCAAATTTATTGACAGTATGTAGTTTTGCATACTACAATAAGAACCAAACGCATACGTAACCTTTGAACTCATTAAAAATTGCATATTGATTTGTGTAAAGATTATACTTGCTCTTATTGAACCCTAATGAAGGTCAGAGTGCTAAAATGTCACAAATTTTCTCCAGTTGACGTGTTTATGGTTCAGGTTTGCTACGGTGTCTCGCTACATCCAGGCTTGTACAGTGATTATTTTGTTTATACCATCTGGATTCTTGAATTTGACAGGCTTTTGTGAGATTTCTGCTGTAGATTTTTTTAACCTCATGTGCCTGGGAAAACACAAGCTCAGCTGACAGTAGAACAAAAACGGACCAATCCCGTTCATGGCCCTGTAGCAAAGCCAGCCAATCATCTGGCCTGATTAAATGAGGAAAAAAAATCATGAGCATTTGAGTCTATTTATGATAATAATAACAGTCAGCCATAAATGTGGCTGTCCATCTACTAACAAAACACAAACAAGTGAAATATTTACTTGAAATCTGCTGCTTTTATTAACTTCTCTATCTTTTGGCAGTTTTTTAATGTTTAATATGTAATGTGGTTTTAATGTGTTTTTTTTAATTGACCAACCTCATCATTTCACAACTGTCTGGACTGGTAATAGCTCACTGCAAGTTATTAACATGCCGTGATGCGGGCAGAACCATGCTAAATATTTGAACAGGCAAGAGAACAGCCCATACATAACACATGAGGACGCCTTGAGCTCTTATGTTGCATACAGCCCAATTATTATACGTTATCATTTATCTGAACACTTCCTCTCAGGTAATTCCACTTTCTCAGTGTGGACCCAGAGAGCAGCTGCAGTATATTGACTCAGATATAGAGAGACTGAAGAGCAGGGCTGGATTACAGGCTGGGCCAGTGCCCTGAGGTTTCGGACTCCCATGTGGCCCCCCACTATATTAAATTAGTTTGATGTAAGGTTAGTTAGGGGGGCTTCAAAGACATGTATCCCAGGCCCATGTGGGACCCTAAACCAGCCCTGGAAAATTACCTGTTTAATATAAATTTTGTTTGTAAAATTGTGAAAAATGTTGCCAGTTTGTAAAATTACCTGAAAATACCATCTGTCTGTTTTTTTCCCCCTAGGTAGAACATTTTGTTACAAATAAGTGTCTGTGAATAAGTTTCTGTAAGTAGTGTGACAAGTAGTGTCTTTGTATGCGTTATATTTGGCATTTTATACATTAATATGTATTATATACATATAGCTGCCTAGCTCTGTCAATACCACAGTCAGCAATTGAAAAACTCATATTTCTTGACCTCTAGTCATGTGGTTGAATAAGCTCTTCGTTTTTCTTCTCAGAGCAATCAAGATTCTTCATGCTACCTTCCAAATCCCATTTTTGCACAACGTCTTCGATATCCCGCGGTGTAAAGGAATTACTGTGGAAATTACTGCTCTGTGAGGTTTCTATCTCTTTCTGTTTCTGACTTTTTTTCACTCCTGTCAGGGTGGAGAGGGTGAACAGATATCAGGTGGCGTCATTTTGTTTTGTCACTGTGAGTCTCATAACCAGTGACTGGCTCTGTGAGATATAGTGGAGGGTCTGTAATCGGCAGGAAGTGATTATCCGTCCCTGTTAATTTATCCCTGATAAATAACCTTCCTGTAAACAGTGGCAGGTGTTTTATCCCTGTGTAAATACTAACCTACATAATTAGCATTTTTGGTACTCTTTATTCGGTGGTTTAAACATGTAAATTAGAAAATGTATTGAAGCAAAATTCAAACTCGGGTTTGAAATTCAGTGTACGCTTTGCAGGAATCTAATTAGCATTATTTCATTATTGAGGTGCCAGTAGTTTAACATCTGTCTGGCTGATGTTATTTACACTGTGTGCTGAAAGTACTTGAGTTTTTAAGGGAAGGGATTCTGTAGCTACATGTTTGATGTTTGCTCTTCCTGAACAGTGTCTTCTGAGCGCAGTCTGTTAAAAAGAGACTCCATCACTCAAAGGATTCTGGGAGAAAAAAGAACTCACTGTCAAATAAGTACCAGTGTTTTCTCACATTTCAGATATTTTTTCACACATCTGCATAAATTGAGACCGGTGAGCTGTGCGACGGGCGCGAGCCACGAGGTTCCGCCAGCTTGCAGAAAGAACAATCTGCATTGTTCCTCCCTCGCAACTGTACATTTAATGCGATTCCACAAATGTGAGACCAGATGTTGCAGAACATTAGCCTTCAGCTAACATTAGAGCAATTCCACTCAGCCGCATGATGGCCGGCTTTAGCTCAGTGTTATTTGTTAATTTAATGCCCTGACCATTTTCAGGTTTATGCGTTTTGACTTAAATTACCAGCGCAATAGCCTCTTTGCCATCTTGCATTGTTTCATAAAGACTATAGATCCCTGTGCACCTCCCACACACTTTAATTTCATTGCATTTGTCTTTTTTTAGTTTTTAGATCTGATGTAGGAGCTCTTTAAATGAGGATTTCAGGCTTAGCTACGAGTTTTATTCTGAAGCTTTAAGTTGCACGTCACATGTATTTAACATATATAAAGGCATTTAAAATGGCACAGAGGCGCAGATGCACGTTTAAGAACAATGATGTTGGTAATTATACCAATGAGCAGATGGACATAAAGTCGCCCTGCTCTGATTTTACCCACATGCCAGTAACAGCAAGTTCTTCACATTTCAAATAATCAGGGCGATATCGACTCGAACGCATTTATGGGTTACAGGAAGACACAAGTCAAGTCCAATGTACATTCCTAATGCTCTTTTAAGGAGCCGTGGTCAGTCCTGTGAGCTTTGGCAGGAATATGTTTCTGTGGGGGTGTTTTATTATACAGGACCAGAGACACAGGGTGGCACCGGGGCATTCAATCAACACAAAGAGACAGCAAGCAATGTTAATTAATTTGTTAAGCATCTTGCGTGTTATGAAGATGCTGTGATGAAGTATCTATTTTTGTGTATGCTGATACCGTGACAGTTAATCTCGTTTCTCATTATTACCAGCCTTCTAAGAATTTAAGCAAACAGAATCTTATTTCTTCTGAAATGCTATGTGGTGGGCCAATGCCTGAGTTAAGCAGGACATGTTACCTGGTTTTTGATTATTACATACTGACACCTGTTGATGACTGGAGGTCATGTAGTTTATGCAGTGTTCCTGTAGCCCAACTGGAAGAGCATTGTGTTAGCAGCGCAAATGTTGTGGGATCGATCCCAGGGAACACAAGTAGTGATAAAAATGTGTACCTTGAATTCACTCTAAGTGGCTTTGAATAAGAGTGTCTGCCTAATAAACAAATGCAAATATAGTTTTTATCCAGAAGGAGAATGTTGTTGTTCAAAAGATATGCTTTTAAAGCTCTGGAGAATTTGTGAGGCTTTGCTGTGTTCCATTTAAGTATCAATTTGGGCTCAGATGTTCCTCTTAGAATTCCTTATGAAATAAAACGGGTACAAAACAGACAATGTTGACATACAGTAATAGTACAGAACTGTACATTGATGTTTATAATAGTCAGTTTGGTAGTGATTTAGCTTATAAAGGAATTCTGAGTGGATAAGTTTTGATTGGAAGATTTGGTAGCTTGTCAAATCTCAGCTCATTTTGTGAAACTGTTAAACAGGATACATGAAATTGCTTGAAATATTGAAATATTGCTTGAAATTGCTTGAAATATGTTAATTTCAGACACGAGTCCGTCTTAATCACTTGTGTTTTACAAAGATTGTGGTATCCTGGCTTCTCTGTTGATCTTACACTGTTTGCCAGCTTTGACCCTCTTCAAATCCATGTTGTACAGCATGTAAACACACTAGAGCCCTCTAGTACCCACTTAATCTTCATATTCAGTCTCCATTTACATCTCTGTCTCTCTCTCTCTCTCTCTCTCTCTCACACACACACACACACACACACACACACACACACACACACACACACACACTAGCTAACAAGGTCAAAAGCTAATGTCCAACCCCCTACCACTTGACACAGCTGCCTCCCCACAAAGCTGAGAACTCATCCCTCTCTCCGCATGAATTTATGTCCCCACATATACCCACATTCAACCACCACACCACCCCACCCTCACAAACACAGCCCCCCTTCCCCTCTCTCTGATGTTACTGGGAAAACAGCCAAGGCTCCCCACATTAATTATCCAAAATATTAATAAAAGATTGTCATATAAATAAAACGTAACACTCTCCCACCCCCTCACTTTCTCTTCATCGATGCAAACTCTTTCTCTGTCTCTTTATAATTGTATCTTTTTTTCTAAGAAATATGAGAAAATCTGCAATTGGCTAAAAGACATTCATACTGTTTTATCTCAGGCTTTATCAATGAAGGCATTAACTAGTTTTAGAACTAGCGGTCAGAGTTGTAGCTAGTCAGAGTTTAAGGGTCGAGGGGTTTGCAAGCAGCACGAGGATGTTAAACATCCAGGTCACATCGGAGAGTCCATCACTTCATTAAAGGAATTCACTTCTTTTTGAAGATAAATAGAAAATAATAATGATGAACAGAGGTGGGAATTCGATCAGAGCGCCAGCAGCCCCCTGAAAAAATGACAAACATGCAATATTGATACAAAGTAAGTAAGTTATAAATGCTGGAAATAGGCCACAGTGATGTTTTAGTCGGACAGATTTGTGTGTGCAAAATCAAACAACCTGTTCTACGTCTCTGTTGTTTCCCCGGTTGCTGTTGCCTCGCTGCTGGTGTGGTTAACAGCTATTGTTATTGAAAGACACGCTTTCATTTTTTTCTCAATCCAACCACCTGTTTTGGCAGAGCGGAGAACAATGCAGTCTGTAGTCGTCATGTTGTTGCTATAAATCCGTCTCTCAGTCACAGATAGAGATCCTTTTGTTTTTTAAAACTCTCCAGAGGATTCATTAAAAACCAGCCAGATTCTGGAGCACATACTTGTGGTCTTACTGCACAATATGACATAAACAAAACAGTTTAAAAAGGGAGGAAAGATTAAAGTCCAAAGAGTGTCAGACCAGAAAGATATAATGAATGTATTAATGTATTTAACTGACAGAAAACAAGAACAAAACCATAAAGGAAATTAAGATCAGGTGAAGCGCATCACATTGCGTATCATTTACAACAGTATGAATACATTTTATTGGTTTAGCTTGGCTTAGCTTCATATACGCATCAATACAGTGCTAAAAATAGAACAGTTTCATATCAAGTATTAAAGGATTCAGAGGGGCGGGGCATTGGAACCCATAATAAAACTGTTGGTCTGATTGTAAAAATACTTGCTTAGCCTTACATTGTACATTTCCCAGTCATACATGACAAATGATTTGAACTTCACACATGCATTTGATCAAAACAAACTCTGTTCTACCCTTTAAGAACACGACATAAGAACATACACACTTAAATAGATGTGGATACACACACACACACCAACCAACTTCACAGTGGCAATATTCCTTATGCATTGCTAAACAAGTCCATTGTAACAGCCGGTTCTTTTGAATTGTGAGTTAGACAGTGACGCAGTCAATGCAGAGAAATATCTCTCTTATTTATCCCAAAGGCAAGTTTGCTTTTGTTAATTTTACCCAATGTCTAATGTTGTGACAGTAACCTGAGCTGAGTTTGGAGTCTGCATATAGACAAGCAACAGGCATATACACAAAGACACAAAGCCTTGAAGGGACAGAAAAATCCAGGGGCTTGTTGCTGCGGTATTTTGACTTCCTGCACTGCTGGTGTGAACACTAGGGAGCAGCCTGTACCTTCTCTCAGTGGTCCTGTTATTTCATCATCGCTGTAGCCTCTGATGCAGGACACACATCTAACCAGCATGACTATCAGTCACACAGTAACAATGGGAGACCACAGGGCATGTTTTAAAACAGCATCGCATTAAAACAGAAATTCACAACAAAATGTACATCTATTTGTACATAATTTGGCTGATATTTTAAATGATCTCTTTTGAAAAACTCTTGAATGATTCATGACACAATTTCAAGCACATCTCGAGTGCTTAAGGCATCTCCGATTTTTTTTTAGACTCCTTAGCTGAGACTCTTTCACTTGATGAAATCTACAAAAGCAGGGAAAGAATTAGGGTCTTAGACACCCCTCGTCTTGTTTATTTGAACAGCAGACAAATGTTTGACTTTATCCTGTGAGATTTTCCCCTTTGATCAAATGGTATCAGCGTGGTTTGTTTCAGCTGGTCTGCTTGTTCTAGTCAGGATACGGATAAGAAAGAGACACTGTGACAGCCACAGCAATCAAGCTTCACACAGTGATTATATCTCAGGGAGATACGAGAACAACTGAATCTTATACTGAGGTTTAACATTTCAAATAATGTGTAGCTCTTCCCACAGACCTGCGTATTTACATCCTGCCACACTGCAGAGCCACTAACCGCCTTTCAACGTGACCACGGACAAAAAACAACCATCAAACTCACCTGCAGAAATGAGCACTGTGAATTGCAATTCATTTATTTAAACGTTTGTATTTTCCTCTTTTTTTCTCCATAGTTTACAAAAGAAATATGATATAACATCTTGCATTTATTTCCCCACTCTTGCATTTCTGCTTTTTAACATATTTTACATAGAATCATTTATTTTAAGGGTTTCTTTGTTTTGCTGTTTTGCCTCCAGGTTCACTTGTTTGAATGTTTGTACCACAGTAAAAATGTTGTTGGGTGTCCGGTAGCTTTAGAGAGTTCTAGAATATCCTGAAGTAGAAAGACACATTAAAGCTCAAATATTCACTCTTCACAAGAAAAGCTGGGACAGGTCAGCATAATTATTCCACATCTTTTGCATCAAGGTCCCACAGTCAGTCAGTTTACCTCACATGGTTTTGCAATCAGCACTAATTCCTGTTTTTGCCCAGTTGTTCATTCTGCACTCCAGAAATAAAGGTTCCTCCCAAGAGCAGCAAAATGAGGCGCAAAGTATCCATCAATACACTGAAATGGTTGAAAACAACATGGTTGAGTGTCACACCTCACACTCCCGTGATGCTTGCTGCTGGCAGGTGCAGCCGTACTCGTTGATAATGACAAGTGCACCCTCAATATGGTTGGGTTTGTAGTCAACGTAGTACTCGGACGCAGACGTGGTAGCCATCTGCTGCATGGTCTGGTTCTGTTTCTGCTTGCGACGCTGGCTGGTGAAGCACTGCCTTAACTGCCTCACGCCTGCTGGGAAACATTTCCAGGATACATAGAGCATGAGGACCATAATCAGGAATGAGAAAATTAGGGCCATGGTTCCTGTCACCACCTTGTGAATTTGCATGGTGCTTTCCAGGTCATCAGTTGACACAGTCACTGTTAAAGAGTTGGTCACCACCTCACCACCCTCAACATCCTGCAGGTCATACGAATTTCTCGTTGGGCCATTGAATATGAAACCTCTGGCCCGGTTTCTGGTGGCGGTGAAGGTCTGCGTGGTTGCATCAGCATTGTCCTCGCATAACTGGAAAGCATATACAGCATCCAGAATGTCCTCACCCTGTGCAATATCTGGGCTGGCACACAATAAGCCATTGTCACGTTGACCCTGGAAATTGCTAAGCCAGGAAGCCAAGGCACAGACGTTCCTGCTGCATTCCCAGTCATTCCCAGACAGGGTGATGCTGCCCATGGACGTCCATGAGTCCAAAATGCGCTGATCTATGTATGTTAGTTTATTGGAGTCCAACATAAGAGTTTTAAGATTGGGCACACTCTCAAACACATGTGGCTCAATGTACTCAATCTCATTGTTGGAGAAGTCAATCTTCTCGAGGTGGTTCCAGGTCCAGTCAAGGGTGCTGACCACAATGGTGGCCTTATTGTTCCGCATGTAGAGGGTCCTCAGTGAGATGAGGCGGGGGAAGTGGGCCAGATTGACTTTCACCAACTCGTTGTGCTCCAAGTGCAGCTCAGTGAGCTTGAAGAGGCCAGCAAATGAATTGCGTGCCAGACTCTGCAGCTGGTTGTAACCCAGGTCCAGGAATTGCATGCTTCTGCAATCCTGGAAAATCCGCACAGGGATGAACTTAAGGGCATTGTAGCGCAAATGTAAATTGGTAAGCTTCCTAAGGCCATGAAAAAGGTCTGGCTCCAAGGATTGAAGTCTGTTATATGATAAATCCAATATTCGCAGATTGGGCAGAGGTCTAAAGGTCCCGTTAGAAAGGCTTTCTATCCGGTTAGTGCTCAGATCCAACTCTTTCACTCTTCGCAGCCTCTCAAAAGCATTTTCCTCTACAATATCAATGTTGTTATGATCCAAATAGAGCCAGGTAAGCTGTGACAGGCCCACAAAGTTTCCCTCCCGCAGCTCTGAGATGTTATTTTCACGCAGGGACAAACCAATGGCGCTGCTCAGGTTTTGAGGGATATCAGTTAAGTTGAGCCCCTCACAATACAGCAGCTTGTTGTCGCATCGACACGGCCTCGGACAGCTCCCCCCCACCAAGGGAGCTATTTTCAGAACAATGCCCAAGGAGCACAGTATCAGCCCGGGGGGCTTCCTTAGCGGCCACTTTAGGTACAGACCAATTAGGAGGAAATCCATTAGCATGAATATCCTGCAGCGTCGTAGAGAAAAAGTCCATTGAATCTTTTACATTTGTGTCATTTTGTCTCTCTTTTTTGTATCTCCCAAACTGTCTTTTAATTTATATTTGTTACTAGAGTATATAGGTGGTAATTTGTTATGTAAAGAATCAAGCAATCCTGCCACACTGAAAAGAGAAGGATGATAAAAGTAAATGGCAAGTCACTTTGCTCATGTTAGATCGGTGAAAAGAAAAGAGAGACGGGCATGTTAAACTGAAACAATCTTGTCAATCATGAAAAAATTCCTACTCACCCCTTTCCAGAGGCTGACAACCTCTATTCAGTTGATCCCTTTGTACCGACGCTAATTATGTGCAAAACTAAAAAAGACCCCAGTGTGGTACAAATTCAGCCCCCCTCCTTTTCATTGGACACCAGATCCTGGCAGACTTACAATGTCTTAGTTCTCCTCGTGTGAAAGAGCCAAAAAGAGAAAGAATCCCTGTGGTATTCAGCAGGCTGGTAGGAAGTTTCCCGGGCTGCATGCATGAGCGCTGTCTCCTCCGGTCCTCTGCATTGGCTGCTGCGCCGTGGATCTGTGGGAGAGATGAGCGGGGGGAAAACGCTCACGGAGGAAGGAATAATCCACTCCAAACTCACTCTCTCTCTCTTTCCTCCCTTCTCCTCAAAGACTCCCGGTCTGACGAGGCAAATCACCGTCCATAACCAACAGCGTTCACCGAGCTGCGCAGCGCGCATGAAGTGACGCTCATTGGCATTCTCACAGTTTCTTCACAATTATTCTCATGCAAAAGCTGCCAGATGTGCATCATCATCTCAGCATCAGATCTCTGTTGCTGTTTTCTGAGTGTTTGTATAAGAAAGATATCCAAAGATCACTGCTGCTGGTGTTTGCAGTAAGACTGAAATCCTGTGGCTGCGGAGGCTGTAGATGCTGAGGCTGAAGGCGCGGTGGATGGGTGGAGAGAGATGCTTTTTCTTTGCAGTAGACTAGTGCACTGCCAGTGCATGCAGAAACACCTTCTGTTCACTGAGTGTCGTAAGCCACTCACAATTCAGCCCAGGCTCTCTCTCTCCCTCTCTCTCTCTCCCTCTCTCCCCACCTCCTGCTGCACTTCTGCTCACCCTTATTTTCTTTAATGCTCTCTCTCTCTTTCTCTTTTTGAGACAATTTTGTATTTAAAAGAGGCTGGGCTTAAACTGGAGTTTAAATGAGGCACACAACTGAAACATTACCCCCCCACCCCATCCCATCTTCTTTGCTTCCTAAATGAATTGAAAGACGCCATCTATCTGCTAACAGCTACCGTTATTAGCGCATGTTTTGGTTATTGTTGCACATTAATATCTTTCTAATGGTTTAAGTTGTACATTTTCTGTGGCTCATTATTTTTGTTTTTAAAAATTGTGTTGTGTCACTATCTGAGTAATATTTTTAGTTTTTTTTATTATTAGTTGTTTTTATTATTAGTTATTTTCATCATTAGTTATTGTCTCTGTGGGAGATGAATGTGTGTTCTAAACGATTCCCATTGGACCATAAGATTGTTTTCATAATGGTGTTGAACTGTTAGCATTGCCTTCTCAGATTGTTAGCTTGTTGACAAATGAGCTTCTGCACAGCGAGCAAGGCAGTATCGTCATGCACCATATGTCATTACAGTTAGCCGGTACATCGGACAGCGTCCACAGTGAGGCGACACCGTCTCCTCCCCCTCACGCCCTGTCCCCACCTCCACTGGCCCAGTATTGAAGACAAACAAATAATAATAAAACAACAAGCCCAAAGTACTAAATTTACATTTCATAATGCTGTCTGCCCAGGCTTGTTTATCACAGCCATTTCAAGTCCCACCATCCAGTCAGAATACAGATATCATCTGTTGTCACTTAGCCAGGCTTACATAAATATTCCGCTCAGGAGCCTTTTGCAGTGCTCCGCGGATTGCAGTCCCCGGGCTTGTCATTTCATTCCGATTAATTTTCAAGGACAATGAGCTGTGACGATTTCGTACATGAAGCTAGCATGCGTCTGTTGGTTTGGCTGCCATAATTTTAAAATCAGCCCTTTGCTCGGCACTCTGTGAAATATAAATTAATCTCATGCTGAAAATGACACACATAGTCTCCTTAGTCTGCTAATTGGCATAGGAGTCTGCAAACAAGGGCAACAGAACAGTATCTGCGTGGATTACCCCAACTCAAGACTTAAACTCCTACGTCTTGAGGAAAAGCTCCACTAAGCTGTTTGCTTAAGACTGCAGAGAAATACGATGGTATTGGGCCAACCTCATCCTGCTGTGAAGTAAAATCAACACATTTTTAGAAGTTGACAAGATGGTCTTCTGCACCAACTATTTTTAGTGCAACTTTTACCCAGTTATATCTTTTAAACAGTCTTTCCACAGCACAATTCAAACTAGATTTCTGTTGTCTAGGTAATTGTGTAAAATAGCAGCGTTGTTTTAATATACGATTTGTTACCTTAGATATTTGGTAACTTTTTTGAGCTCCACAGGCAGAAACATCTGATCTGTTTCTCCTCCACCTTGGCCATCGCTCTTTAGCTGTAGTAAATGAGTGCACCATCAGCTAATGACTTGGTGTCCAGTAATGGCTTGACAAAGCAATCGCTAGATGTCTGATTCTTGTTGTGCGTGTGTGCGGGCATGTGTGTGTGTGTGCATGTGTTGGTGTGCATGTGTTGGCGTGCGTGCATGTGCGTGTGTGTGCGGGCATGTGTGTGTGTGTGTGTCATGAGTAGAACTCCTTGCACTTATCTAAATCATTCTGGTCATTAATTATATCTGCAGTCTGTTGTAACGTACCCAGATGAAATGCTGTTATGTTCCCTTTTAATATTTCCTGCATTAAGTGTTAGGCCAGTTTTCTCTTTGCTCTACATGTGGAGCCTAGCAGTGAACTTCTGTAGCTCTTGCCAGTTTAATGTGCTCCCCGCCACTATAACAGATACCTGCTCTGTCCCACACTTAAAATGGCTGCTTATACCAGACAGAGCACAGCAGTAAGGGATATGTCCAATCAGCTGCCCTGCTCTGGATTAGCGGTTCTGTCAGTGAGGTCTCCCTGCCTGTCTGAGTTCAGTATTTGCATTCACTGTCTCAACTAATCGTGACCAGGGGAAGCTTTGAAATGTCTTTCTTGGATTATAGACAGCCGGTGCAAAATAAGAGTCGCCCACTTTCTTCCACCCAAACCCTTGTCTTAACCACAGGGCTTGTCTCACATGAGATTGCGAGAGTCACTTCTCTCAGCGGGCCGTTCGGACACTCTGAGTCATCAAAGGAATATGAAGTCTGTGGAGTTGATGAGGGTTGCTGAGTGACCCTCTGTCTTCCTCATTGGTCCATTGTAGTGGTTCTAGATTGTAAGAGCTCATTAATGCAAGTGGGGTATTTTTAAATAGTCAGAACAAAGCGTTATTGGAAATAATCGCA
>JBAJNP010001202.1:52784-66601 GCA_036877545.1 Yasuhikotakia modesta
TCTCTCTCTCTCTCTCTCTCTCTCTCTCTCTCTCTCTCTCTCTCTCTCTCTCTCTCTCTCTCTCTCTCTCTCTCTCTCTCTCTCTCTCTCTCTCTCTCTCTACCCTCACTGCCCTCTTTGTTTTTTAGCTTAAAATACTGACTCAAAATACTAAAATGTGCTCGTTCTTTCTTTCTTTCTTTCTTTCTTTCTTATGCATATATACATAACTGTGATTATATATGAAACATCTATCGAATGTGTGTGTGCATATAAAAATATACAGTTTTTTCTTTTCTTTTTGTCTTATAATAAGCATATATCATGTTGGATTACTCTTAACATCTTGCATTGTTCTTCCCAAGTTAATGCATCTTATTGTGAAGATGTTTATTTGCTGCTCAGTTCCCAGCTCTGTTTCTGCCCTGTGGCAGCAGCCATATTGATTCGGCTCTCTAAGCGAGTCCATCTCCAATGAGAGGTTCTTTAGGTGGGCCGCAGCTGAGGTGTCATGACCGCAGGTACTTGGGTGTGATGAAATCGTGTTGCCCTCGCTCAAAAGAGCTGCACTTCACATCGCTACCATTTCTGAGAAAGATTGTGTTATAGTTAAGAACTGCTTAGTTGAAACGCAGTGCTTTATTTTGTAGTGTAAATGATTTTCTGTGCTCTTGTGTGTCTGTTTTCCCCTTCATTTAGATTCTAAACAGGAAAGCAGAGGTTCTCAGCAGCACAGGATATATTTATGATTGGAGTCCTGTTGTTGTCAATTCTTCATATTTATATTCAGGTTTGCCCTGTCTGGAGGAACACATCTAGAACTATTTTATTATGCCCCTGGGTCTTAGCGTTACACCGCATTCATGCACATAAGGAAGAATAGGTTCAGACCATCATCATCATCCACTAGGAAGCAAGAATCACCAATGAGATCTCTTTAATCTCTCCACTGTTTCTCCTCAACCAGGTGACACTAAACAAAGAGCAAACTGAGAGTTTTGCTCAAGTCTTCTTCTCAGATGTTTCTTCTATGAAAAGAACTTGTTGTCTGGTTGTGTCGCCTGCAGAGATTTGAGATCTCACTCATGTCTCGGAGTGTTCTCAGTTAGCAATATTTATGCTCAAATGCATGTCCACAATTTTCATATTTTCTTTTTCCTAAAGATTTTTATGAGGCAAAGTTTATTTATGTAATTTTTGTTTTTTTATCTACACATAATTATATTGGCTATATTTCATATGACTACAGAATTTTGAAACTGAGCTAAATAGCCATGATTTTGTCATATGCTGTTTGTTTGCGATACGTTGTTCTCTGATTTTCT
This sequence comes from Yasuhikotakia modesta, assembly GCA_036877545.1. Classification (NCBI taxonomy): domain Eukaryota; kingdom Metazoa; phylum Chordata; class Actinopteri; order Cypriniformes; family Botiidae; genus Yasuhikotakia; species Yasuhikotakia modesta. The sequence continues at coordinate 54,089 of JBAJNP010001202.1, forward strand.
TAGATTAGAGGATTCTTGGGTCTGGCTAAAGATCGGCCCACCAGCCTGGGCATGTTTTATTGAACAATTTAAATGAATCCCATCTCAATCCCTTTTAAATAGCCTCAGTGCACAAACAAGACAGGCGTGAAGAACCATTGACAGATTGAAACCAAAATTAGAAATTCCCCCGATGGCATTCCAGCTATCACCTCTCTTATCAACTCCCATCATTAACAATGTATATTGGCCAGACGCTCTATTAAACATGCAAAGTGATTCACCTCCCAATTGGACGATGCTTTGATATGTAAGCTCATGAGATCCAATAAGCTCAGTGTTCAAACTGGCTATTTTGCCTGCCATTACCATCACAATGCGGTATGTCATAACATCAGTTGCTGTCATGGTTGCCTGTAATCCTCCTCATGAATCATTCGTTGAATCACTCTTTGACGCATCGTGTCTTTCTGCCATTGTCAATATTGTTCTGTTCCTGTCTGTCTTTTGATGACACTGTCGCCGGGTCTCGTCACGTAACCGAGTTCGTGCTACTGGGCAGGTTTTCATGTCGCCTGACAATTAACAGCAGCTCTTATTAAAGAGAGACGTTCTATTGAAATGTATTATTGAGCCTCGCAGTGGCTAAAGAGGGTCTCAGGGTACATAATGTGGTTAATGCCTAAGTGGCCCTCATTTGAGATAATGCGAGGGGCTGAGGGGTCAGGCCTGAGTAAGGCTTGTGCTGCCTGGGGAGGAGGGAGGGCGAGAGAGTCACCCTGGTTAGAGCATCTACCAGACAGCTGAGGTCACTGTGTGAAGCCAGTGGAAGTATGGAAGAGAAAATATGGAAGGAGAAGGAGGAAATGGAATTTAAGGAAGAGGAAGTCAAGGAGAAAAATGTGAGGTATGGTAAGGCTGTGGCACAGTGGTAAATTATCAAATCTGGCAACAGGAAGGTTGAAACTTCACAAGGAACGAATTGTTTGCCCATCACTGAACTTCTGGTTGCATCAGAGGAGATTGTTGGGTCATGGTGAGATTGTGTTTGAGTTGTATAGTCAAATCATCAGTGTGTTTGTATCTAAACATGAAGATTTTATTCTGTTTTGTTCACACAGGATAGGCCGGTTCAGACAGATAGGTTGGAGAGTTTAGGTGAACGTAAGGATGAAAGGAATGATGATGGGGTTGTAGTAAAAAAGTGTTTGACATGCTGTAGTAAAAATGTGTTGTTGTTTTTTTGCTGTGGCAGGAGGCTGTTTCTCCAGTAACCTCTAATCACTATGGTACACTCAAACAGAGCGCCGCCAAACTAAAGCTGTGGCAATAAAAACACATCTGTCCAGAGACAACTGTCACGGCCCGGCCAACAGTAAACCCACACACACAAACACACAAATCAACTTCAGCTAGCAGTGAACAGAACCAACACGCACAAATCACCGTTCACCGGGGCATGAGTGTACTTCATCGACATCTCCCTCAAGTGGTGTGAGGCATTCAGTGAGTGTGTGTGTGTGTGTGTGCACGTTCGAGAATCCAGCCAAACCCCTGGAGAATGTGTAGAGCTGTACATCTTCAGTCGCCTAAATGGGAAAATCAATGAAACTTCATCTTTACAGGCTCAGACATTTGGCAGTGGGGGTGTGTGTGTGTTGTAGAGCACTGCGGTATGTTTCTACACATACATGCTTTTGCATTTTTTTGAATCCTAAAAGTTTATTTTGAGTGGATAAACTGTCCTTGGTTTCCAACTGGGACTGAAATAAAGTAAATAAAAGAGGAATGAGAGAAGCATGCGTTCGGTTCCTTCACGGTTCTCCGGCTCGGCAGCAGACGCTGTGGGCAGTATGATGATAATAAATGGGATAAGATTCAGCCGCATGCTGGGAATTCCGGATGCCACAGGCATTAGTGACAACAAATGGAGAATCTCCTTGGCTAGATTCTTCAGTCAAAGTGTGCCTGACCAGCTAGTTCCTGACACCCCATAACCACCAACCCTATTATACAACAGGAACAGGGTTAGCTAGTGACCAAATTATTTAATTATTATTTTATTGTTATGTTCCACACACTTGGTGTTTCCTAATCCAGTTTTGTGAAGTACCCAGCTGGGAAGCTTTTAAACGGTATCAAAGAGGTTTTTGTTATTGAATTAACATTTTATTTAGTTAAGAGACATTTAAATTGAAGCATGAGCCTTTAAATAAAAACAATTCTTAAGATCATGGAAACGTTTGATTCAAACTTTAGACTGGTAGCGTGAAATTAAAAGCAATTCACTTCTGTATTGTGTTTACATTAGCATGATAAACCTTATGTAAACTGAATCCTAGACTCCATTTGAAGCCAAATGTTTGGTGTGGCACCTTCTTTACAGATGGTGTTCATCAGCTTTATGGTGAAAATTTGGGCCTGTATCTTTTGTTATAAGAATGAGGGACAGCCTGGAGGTTAAGACATGTTCCCTATGCCTTTGGTCACTGTTTTAAATACTGTTTTCTGGTATATAATATGTTCAGTGTTTCACACTATCTTTCAGCAGTCTTGCAACAGAGCTTTGTTATGCACCGTGACACACTTCTAACACAAACGTACCGTCTTTGAACTTTTTTTTTTTCCCCAGTAAAGAGGTAGAAAGTTACAACATGCGTGAGAGAACAGTAAGACAATAGCACTTGCGTGTTTGTTGCAAATTGAACAAACAATGACAGCCTCTAATCATCTTTAATACTTATAGTACATATGTTGACATGATTAATATGATTATTAATGGATGTATGGCCATTTTTATGGCTTTTCTGTAATCTGTGTGTGTTTTGTGAGTAGACACCATATCTTGCATGCGCCAGCCACTTTAATTACTGCAAAGCTGGCATCCTCATTTATACCACAGCCAGCAACCCACTAGCCAAATAAACTCGCACTCAGTCTCCCTCATGCGCTCTCCATCTTAACCTGACACATACAGTCTTAGCATGTGACAGTAATTCTTGTCATCGACTCACTGTTGTCATGGTTACCATCAGGGTTTTATTGCCAGTCAAATCCACACACCAGGCCCGGTCTATTTAAGCTGAGCTCAGGTAGAGTGAATGGTTGTCTTGCCCTCTCAACCTATCACAGCTTTATTCGGCTAACAGGTTTGTTTGACTTTCATCCGTCGCTTGTGATGTGACGAGCGGCACACGCGTGTCAGTCACCGTCTCAAAGCAACGTCGAGTCAGAGAACATGAGTGGTACCGAGCGAGTCCCTTGTCACGATGCTGCTTGTGATCGCATGTGCACAAGGCTGATAAAAGCCTCAGTGTTTTCTGGTTGTTTTACGAGCAGTGGGCGGTTCTCAAGTGACTGAGAAAATGTGACATGCTTTTGTGATATTAGAGAAGAACTGTAACCGTCTTACCACAGAGCCTTACGAACACGTATGCTTTGTTGCTTACTGAGGCAGTATTGTGAGTGTACTGTAGGCATCCTCGTGTCACTTAGGCTGTAACTAGGTAACTAATTACACCTCGCCTCCTCAGATACCTGACGTTGGTGAGTTTTTAAGGCTTTTTAGCAAGGCCACGGTTAATAAGAGCACATTTCATTGACGGATGCCAAAATGCTCTTTTACCGCCATTGCTTTGGAAAGTTAGACAGGAAAAAAAGAGTCGTTTCTCCTTTCACAGAGAGTGACAAGGAGAGCATTTAAATGAATATTTACGCTCCTCCTGTCTTTCAGAATTCGTAATTAGACACTCGTCTTTCTCTTACAAGAAAATCAAAGTCAATTATTGCTCCGCTTTTTGACAGCAATGTGATTTGTCTGTGTGTCAATGAGAAATAGAAGACTCTTGAAGTTTTGTCAAGGCCTCTACTTTGAGCCCAGCACTCAGCAAAACTCCTTAATCCTGTTGGAGCCGTGGCCTAGTGGTGTGCTCATAACACTTTAAGTCATGGAGCATGAGAAACATGGGTTTGAATCTAGTCTGCATTGTGACCAATCTGTTCCTATCATCTTTAAACATTAGATTAATGTCAGAAAGTCCACAAGTCCTCTATTCCACCAGTTTTTGTAGCACTTTGGGCACTTGCAGTCTAATCTTACTTTATATTATGCACAAATCTAGAAAGCACTTTCTTGATCTGGCAAGCTGTAATCTGATTGGGTGGGTTCTTGAGACAAGGGCAAACAGTTGATTCTTCTGTTCACTAAATAAGAATTGAATAATCGCTGCTTTTCGTTTGTGTTTGACAGCATATCTTTGAAAGGTACTTTAAAGTTTTGTTTGAGCCACTTTTGTCTGTATATAACAAGTTAGCTCTATATTCACTTTTATCCTACTGTTTTTAGAGTTATGTAAAATGTGCTTATTACTTCTCATTTTACCGTTTGTCTGGTGGTTACCTGTGTTTTTAAGTTTGCTGCAGTATCATTATCATTATTTTGTTTAGTTTTGTCCACACCAGCTTATTATTTTGTGTATAAACCTCTAAACAGTCAGTAAAAAAAGAAAGAAATGTGTATTTTCTAATTCAAGTGGGCAGCCTTCAACTTTTCAGACATAATTTTAAACTTTCTAGACTGTCTGTCTAGCTGTCTCATGTTTCTGCTTGGCTCAGACGGTTGTGTGTGTGATAATAGATGTGTGATCTAAATCCAGTCCTTTTTAGAAGTTGTTAAGGGTCTAGGAAGTGGAGGTCCCAGGGGCTGCTGGTCTTTCTGAGGTTGTCCATGCATGATGGTTGTGACCGCCGGGTTCCTCTCCTGCAGCTGCTGCGTTGGTGCTCAAATGCTCTTGATGCCTCTGCATCTCCATGGAGACATGTTTGGGTACTGCTGATTTTATCAGCTCTGTCTAGTCATCTGGCCGACAGCATTAAGGCCAGTTTCACACATCTTGCATCTGTAGCACGTCAGAGTTGCGCCAGCGTGGCTTTAACAGCAGGCATGCGTTGAGCTTTCACACAGAGTTTGTAAGAAACAGAAAGAACATTTCATGAAACATGTACATTTTCTGATGTTGATGAACTTCCTGTTGAAACAAGAGGTTTGTTTATTGGCTAACTGTATATTCTGGTGCGGTGCATAATTATGGTGGCACATTTGACAGAAATGCATTTTTATCCTTTTCAGACGACATTAAAAGAGAAATCAGTCATCTACAAAAACTTCCAGACAATTTTTCCATTTCCTTCTTGGATAAAAGTCTTTTCGGAATGCAGAGTGCACATCCTTTTCGGCGTAATGGATGAAACATGCTTGTAAAGTATAATTCCCATTTTTAAAGTCTCCCCGGGACGACTCTGCTGTAATATTCAGCTCCTCAGAAACTCTCACTACCTGAGCTTGCCACCCATACGGCTGAAATATGAAAGACTGAAATATGAAATACATTTTCTTCATCTCCTCAGTGTTTTAGGCACAAGGTCTTTTGTTCATTCAGAGATGTCCTAACCAATGAGTGATCGCTTTTAAACCGCGGTTCAGAACAAAACAGATCGATAAAATCTTGATAAACACTCCACATGAATGTGCAGTGTCTCAAAAACGGTTGTTTAATGCTTTTATCCAGGGTCAAATAAGCTTTATTTAAGGTTGTTTTACCTCTTATTTAGCCGTTTCTTAGCTTGTCAGTTTCTGTTTTTTTGGATATCTTTGTTTCATTTCTTTGAACACCTAGTAGGGTTTGTATGTTAATATTAAGTGCAGAACGACTGTTCATTTTGTAATCGTATACATCAGCTTTTGTTTTGGAAAGCGTGTGGATATATGTGGCTTGGAAACCTGGAATATTATGTTTGGGACCAAAACAAATGTCTTTTTGGATCCTCATCAACTGCAAAACGGTCCTTAGATCTGCCACAGAACCGGAGCCCACTTTTAAATGTTTGTTAAGGTAACGTTGCAATTGGCTAAACATTTTAATGGCAGTTTCCCAGACAGGGATTAGATTAAGCCTGGCCTAGGCCCTAGTTAAATTAGTTAAAGAACATTTAAGTAGTTTTTACAAGCCTTACAAAAAAATATTGTCTGGCAAAACAATGGTAATTATTATTATTGTTTTCAAGTTATGTCAGTGCAAGCTGTTTTCAGTTAAAACAGTCTTTAGCATTTACAGTAGTTTAGTCTGAGGCATTCTGTTGACATCTACAATATTAAGATAACTGTCAATCTACCCCAACACTGAAATTTCCCAGAATGCCTTTCAAATGAGGATCACGTGTGTGTTTGTATGCTCTATAAATGAAAGCACATCTACAAAAGTACACATTTCTATACATCCCATAAAGGTTATGTCATTTCTGTGCCATTAGATGCATTAAATGCACAGAAGTCACCAAAATAATTACTGTTAGCAAACAAAATGTTTCCTCATTTTCTATTGGTGGGACAAACAAGTTTGCTTATTTGAGCCAATGTTGGTATTCCAGGCCCAGATGGACTGTTTATGCAACCTGATGAAACGACCAGCTTGCATAAATGCTTATGTCAGCCCAGGTTATTTGATGTTGGGTAGATGCTGGTCTAGCTATCGGATCACCATAGTCATTATAGTAAACCAGCATGGCCTTTCCGGTGTTGCCGGTCGCCCAAGAAAAGCTCGCTGGTTAAGCTTGTTAAGAAACCTGGTAGGAACCACCATCCAAAACACAACATATGGTGGTGACCACCACTCCTCTCGACGGGGCAAACAGATTGTAGTTTCATTTAGTCTCACTGGTGGTCCTGGAAGTCGGAGTTGAAGTGGCAGGTAAAGTGACTGTTTACCTCAACAATCCCTCCATCATCCCTCCATCCAACTGTTTAGAGTTTGAGCGAAGTGTAGAGCTCCATTAGAGAGTGCAAGCCAAAGCCGTCTGGAGCCTTAGTGGGTGTCATCTATCACTAAAGCCAGCATTATTTACACCGTTGTTGCTGACATGGGTTTATGTGCCCTTACCACATCTGCAGTGTAATAGCAGACTCTACTTCACAGCTACACACACTGGTAAATAACAGTAAATACGTGTTTGTTTTGTGTACGGTTGCTCAGTAGTGCTCAGTCTATATTGAATGGCATTTAGCATGACAGAACCGCATCTTATTGCTTTAAATCTGTATATTGGTATTATATGATATTCTATATTAAGCTTATGGGCTTCATTTACAGAAGCATAGAATTATTTTAAATGTTTATAAACTAGAATTAATTATATGCTTTTTTAGCAGTTTGTTCCGTTTCTACATTATTTTAAAGTTTTGAAACTTGTGCATAGTTATGAGCATGAGTCTGTATATTGATTTCTAAGGAAAAAACATTTTTATTTCATTGGATATTGAAAAACAAAAGCATTACGTGACTCATTATTTAAATTCTGAGTCATTTGAATGTTATTGTGTATGAACACATGGTCTGATTTATTAATTCATTCAGTGAGTCACACACTTGCCATCAAATCATCAGAAATCTCTCACACACTTTCTTTCTCCAGTTGCCATATGGGTAAGAACACGATCCGTTTCTGCCTTTATGCATTCCAGTTTGTTTTCCTTATTTAACGCAGGATCAGATCCACAGAACGAGGCATTAGATGCGACCGTACGTGCGTTTTATAAATGAGACGAAGCCCCGGGGTCTTTCAGTAAAACCGTTTGTAAGTAGAGCGTGCAGAAGTCATGCAGCACGCATTTCCTGCGTCTGCACGTGGGAGAGCGGAAATTGAAGGAGAAAAGAAGGAAAAACGTTAGTGGAAGAGAGGAGAAAAAGACGAGTCGCCAGCTGTAAACTAATAGAAGGAGCCTGTCTGATTTGTCCGATGCAGTGGCGGGATTGATATTTCCCACAAGCCCCAGGGGTCTGAGAGGAAATTCCTCCTTTGAGCCGCAACGCTCCCACTCCATCACCCTGATCCATAAGTCAGAAGGAAAAATGAAATGAGAGAGGAAGCATCAGGGGAGAATGAACTGGTGAAATGGGATTATGTCTCGGTATTAAGAGCAGTTCCTTAAAAGAAAGCGGCTTCTCCCGGGAGTCTTGACACCAGGGTTCGCTGTATGCGGAACTGCTGTGTGTTCATATTCAGGGTTGGATTTAGCATGTTGGTGCTGGAATGCATGTGTGAATGTATGAGCAGAGATTAAGTATGAATTTAAGACGGGAAGAACTGTAGACAGGAAGAGAGGAAGACTGAATCTTCTTTAGAATTCACATGTCTGCTGAGCATTGGTGAGCATATTCCAGGTATTCCACAGCCATTGAAAACCTGGAGGTATCTGGGAACGTCTCAGGGTTTGGGCAAAATATATATATATATATATATATATATATATATATATATATACAGTTACTGGCCGAGGGGTTTATTTTGTTTAACATTGTTTGCTGGGGGTCTGTTCTTTGTAAAGCTGCTTTGGAACAACATTCTTTATGAAACACGCTGTACAAATAAATACAAATTCAGACACTTTGTTTAGCAGATGAGTTGGGACACGCTAATCCTGCTGTTGAAGAGCTAGGACTGACAATATGGGAACTGGGTTTTCATTCAGTTTTTGTGTTACAAACAGAGTGAAGAGAGAATTGTTGCCACGTGTTTCTCTCAATGAGCCGCTCGTGTCACTGACCTGGTTCGCTTGTGGTTGGTGTGTGCCAAAAATAGTCCCCTGTTGTGCCGAACGGCTGGTTCTTTTCCAGCCTGCACCAGAACTTCCAAACAGAGCAGCGTTCCCAGACTGCTTATTTCTTATCCCTCTTAACCTTTTCTCATTCATTATTGTAGGTCTTTGTTTCCCAGTGCACTCATTCTCATTGACCCTCTCTCTCTCGCTCTCTCTCTCTCCCCTATACATCCACTTACTCTCATTGACTCTTTCACTCTGTCTGTCTCTCTCTTTCTCTCTCTCTCTCTCTCTCTCTCTCTCTCTCTGCCCTACGCATCCACTTGCCATTCAGTTCATGCCCACCTCAGACTGCATGGTTGCTGTGCGCTTTGCTCTGCAGCAGGAACAGACAATCAGTTTTGTTGTTGGCCTTAATAACTCTTCCTGCATTTCCGGGGCCTCAGATCCTGCATAACGGCCCCTTCCCATCCCACCGCATCACCCAGGTTTATTTTTAATCTGCATTATCTGCATCTGCATTATGACACATTATGATAGGCAGTAAGCCGTTTGCCTTTTCAGGGGACCATCAAAAATGAATACATCCATCAAACGGTCACATTTAATTTGTTTTGCAAACCCCTCGATGCTCTGGAGACTCGCGCTGAAGAGGCCATGAGGTAAATGCGTTTTTCGCATAAGCCGCCCGGCTGTGTTTCCTGTAAAATATAAGTGAATTGACAACGTTGGAATTATGGTTTGCTTTCATCTATTAAAGGTTGTTTAGTTTGTAGGCTGTTGACTGTATTGCGTTAGTTTGTTCTTGGGCCTTAAACTTTAAATACAGTCAATTTTTAAGTGTGCCTATTTATATTGTGACATATTGATGCATGGTCACTGTGAATTGGTGCAAAGCCCACAGGAGTCGTGCAAGACTCTCAACAAGCAAAATATACGATAAATGTGATTTCTCACATATTATTATGCCATTCCAAAAACAAAATACTGTGATTAGATATGCAAAACTGTGCAATTTATCTAAAAATACATGAAAAAAAACATGATAAAACGTCAGCACAGAATTAGTCTGGAAAACACTGGCCAGTGAATATGACTGAATGAACTAACAAATTAACTTGGACCTAGCATCCACATTATTTCTATTCACCTCACAAAGATTTGTGTCCATGTGTCATAAATGTTCAAATTAGCATATATAGCATTTTTTACCATGTTGTGGAGGTGACGGTCTCTACAGCCTCTTTTTAAAGCAAATCAAAACTCCAGCAAGCAAACCTGATAATGTAAGATGTGTGTTAATGCGCTAATCTTTGGCCTCTCTTTAGCCCCCACACTGCACAATTGTCCCTCACCCACTTACCTCATCAAATACAAGCTGGGGTATAATTACAACAAAATGCCCTTATTAAAATCATCTCTTCATTTCAGGTCTTTAACTGTTTCGGTCACCAGGCGACTCTCACTTATGAAATCAGTGATTATGTCTGATAAAACACGCGAGACAATGGCCGCAGTGTTGTGCTTTGAGAGACAGATGGCGCGTGACGGAGGTGAAACTATCATCACCTCCGTGACTCTGTTCTCAATCTTGTATCCTCTCAGTTCTGCAGCTTTCAGTGACGCTCAGGCCTGTCAAAGCAGCAGATTCTGTGAATTACAACTTTGCAGCTGAACGGATCTTAATTATGATCCAACTTTCTATTATGTAAACTTAACTCTCTCTCACTCTCTTATGTCTTTACATCTCTCTCTCTCTTCTGTACGCATGTCTCTCTCTTTAGCCTTTGCTCACACATGTTGCCTGTACCTTTGTTTCCCAGTGCTTGTGTCTCACATTCTCTCGTGATTTCACTGAGGGCCAGAATTTATTTTAGCACATTTGTCTGACAGTTAAAAGCTTTGTAGGGAAACAAGGCAAAAATGGTTTATGTTTCAGTTCAGTTTCACTGTGGTTAAAGGAACAAAACCCAGTGTCATGGGTTCTGAATTCAAGAGAGAACAAACTGATGAATGCATAAATGGAAACAATAAGCATGTAGAAGTTTGTAGTGTTATTTAGAGAAATCGGTTGGTTGTGAACTGTGAGGTTGTAAGAATTCAGTGTGCAAAATGTGTGTGTACGTGTGTGTGTGTGATCCCTGCCTGAACAACATTAGAAAGAACTAGCTTGACACACATGATCTTCTCACAAACAAAAGGCTTCATGTTTCCCACTGTGGACAACATGTTTTTGAAACGATTTTTATTTCCTCTTGTAAGCCTTTCATAATACAGAAATTCAACTGAGAATTCAATTTCAATAGAAAGTTTTTGAGGAAATAAATTTGAGCTTTTTTTATATTAAATATTAAAGATGTTGTGTTGTCTCTGAATGTGTCATTTTTAGACTTTAAAGGCATCACAGAATGGTAAGCTAAAGCTAATTTTTTTTGTTTCCTGCTCTTGAAACAGGAAGCAGAGACGTAACGTATCGAACAGCTTGTTCCTATTTGAAGTCAATAGCTCTCGGCTCAGTGACACAATCATCATTTGAAATGTGGACGTGGTATTAGAAAAAGCTGCTTTCTTATTCTGTGGAGCTTTTCAGTAGACACAAATTTCTGCATGACATGATTGCAGGATGAGTCATTTGTATTTCGGTCCTTTACTCCAAAGACTAAATTGCCTAATAATTACTGCGAGAGGAAAAGACGTATTTGTCTAAAATACTGTGGCAGAACCTTGTGTTTTAAATTCAGAGGCTACAGAGCTACAAGACTTAGCTTGTAATTGTATGGGTTCTGTAAGGTTTGGATGTTAACTGCAGGGCTAATTCTTGGGCACTAGCAGACAAGCAAGTGTGATTTAAACACAGTAGAACTGTGCCCTGTAATAGGATTATACTACAAGCGGTGCTTGTCAATAATCTATGAAGCGTTTGCTGTACATAAAGTGCACTACACGCTCATCTGATTAGCATGTGCTGTAGCCCAAGGGCTTTCTGTTTGCTAATCTTAACATGTAGCTACATTTTACATTTCAAGCATGCAAAGAGAAAACGGTAGTTAATGTTTTGATTGCTTTGCTGCATGTTAATGTCTTACCATTAACATGCTGATATCCCAGTTTGCGATTAATAAATTCAAACGAAAAATAAATCGTGATTCGCATTGTTTGTTTAATTAGGCATCTTTTAGAAGCAGCTGGCTGTACTGGGTTGTGGGTTACAGCTAAACCTTGCTTCCCATTGACAGGTAAATGACACATTAGCATTTGGCTCTGAAAGCAAAAGGGGGTTGAGTAACGATCCTGCAGTATCTCGGGTCGGGCTCTGCAGATGCAAACAGCCTCTATCTAACACTCATCTGCCATTACATCAATCTGAACAGCAATTGGGTCTGAATTCGATTCTGAATTTAATCTTAAGTTTAAAACTTTTTTTATGTCTAAACTTAGACAAAAAGTTCAGTGTGGCAAAAGTTGTACACACTAATACTAATGATTATAATGATGATGATGATTATAATGATATATTTTCTCTGTTTTCTATTCATAAAGTTAATCTTAAAGCAAAACTGCTTGGCACTGCAGTAGAGTCACAGCCAATCAGAAGAGCTACATTTATGAGAAGCAGGACTTTGGACCAATTAAATTGTAGTGGGTAAAATGTTTATCCAGTGTGTCGTGTGTTTCACAATAATTGCTCTTCACTTTGAGTTGTCATGGGATTGGCCAGGAAAGATTGGATCAAAGCTCATTTGCTAATTCAACTTATTTCTAATGTTTCCTTAAAATTTTTAAAGCCTAAATTATGCAACCTGATTTCAGCCTTATTACATAACACAAATTTAACTAACTGAATATGAAGATTTGTGCATGCATACACTTTTTTCAGAGCACTTTATTTTTTATAAACCTGAATGTTTTAGTTTGCTTTTCAAGTAGGCAAAGTTAGACTT